>JAKUCM010005785.1:0-33854 GCA_023374145.1 Lepidium sativum
TTGTGAGAAATTACATTTTTTTTGCCATTATAATGATTGAGCTTTACTATGTGTTTGGATTGTGGTTGCTTCTTCTTCTTGCAATTCTTCTTCAACCCATTTTAAAAATTTTAACATTTTTAAAAATTTTTTGATCAAAATCTATATATTTTTATTTTAATTTATAAATTCACTTATAAAACTTTATAAACCAACAAATACATAATATCCGAGGGTTTGGATGTTCCTCTATTTTTTTTCTGGTTGCTCTTTTTTAGCCTAATTAAGAAAGGCATGAACAACCGAGTTAATTTAATTTTAAACTTTTTCACTATTTTATAATTTTTATAAAGTCCCTTATAATCTTATTCAACCTAATAGATATGTTTAATATTTTTTAAAATCTTTTGATCAAAATCTATGTCTTTCCTATTTTAATTTTATTTATAAAGTCGCTTATAAAACCTTACAAATCAATAATAATACATGAGAGTTTGGATGTTCCAGTTCTTTTCTTTATGATTGCTCTTTTTCAACCGAATTGATATTGTTAAGAGAAAAGCATTATAAACAAAAATAAGAAGACAGAAACAACCGAGTTAATCTAATTTTAAATATTTTACTATTTTATAACTTGTATAAAATCGCTTATAAAATCTTATAAAATTGATAATTTCATATACATGAAAGTGTGGCTGCTCTACTTCTTATTCCTCTTGCGCTTCTTCTTCAACCTAATAAATATGTTTAACATTTTTAAAAATCATATGATCAAAAATCTATGTCTTTCCTATTTTATTTTGCATTTATAAATTCGCTTATATAACCTTATAAATCAATAAACACATTATACTTGAGAGTTTCGATGCTACTCTTCTTTTCCTTCTGGTTGTTCTTCTTCAGCTTAAATAAACATTATTTAAGATAAGATGAGAGAAAAATTTATTTAAAAGCATATCTGCATATTGATGACTGGCTTATCCGTCTCTAAAAGTTTTTCCACTAAAGGGACATGACTAATTTTTAAATGATTTAAGTCAATGACTGGCTTATCTGTCTCTTTTCCAGGTTTATATATTCTAATCGGTAGAGATATAGTGTAAGCTAAATCATTATCCATCTGTTTAACCAAATAAAAACAAATATGAGATCACATATTTTATAAGACTTTATAATCAATCTTATAAATTTGGAATCTATAAAGTTTTTGTAAACAAACTTTCTTAAAGCAACAATTTTAACACCAAAAAGATAATGTTACGTAATAAACCATTTAGCTATCTCCGAAAACACCAAAAACACTATGGGACTCTAATATAGAAATGATCAGAAGAATATCGAACCCTAAAATCAAACTTCAGCTAGGTCAAGAAGAAGAAAAAATCATTGCATTCATAAAATTGAAGATTGAAGATAAGGGAGAATTGAATTCAAAAAACCTTTCGCTAAGACATATGAAGTTCCTTTTCTTGCAGCAGCTTCGACGGTAAAAGGTCTAGAATAGAATCTATACAAAAGAAAAACAATTTCAATCTCATAAACCAAATTCCCATTGTTAATGATTTAAAACACCAAATTTGTCATCATAAAAGCATCATGAAGAACCTTATAAAACTTCCAAGACTAACTCAATCATGAGACAATTATAATACTAAGGATCGAAACATGAATCTTTCCAGAAGTCACATAAATCTACTTAACGAGATGCCATTGAAATTGAGATTTTTTATAAGGTACCTAATCAACTCACATAAATACATTCAAAACATTTAGTCGACAACATTTATAAGGTATTTATAAAATATCATTATGTTCATCAAAACACTAATTTACAGAAAATAGTAAACAAGCTGTAAAAGAGAACGTTGTATTTAATTCCAACAAACTTAATTTCGAGTTTGAAAAACATAAAACCTTATAGCTTTGAAAACCCTAAAATTTTATATCTTTAAAATCCCTAAGATCTCAAAATTTTCAAAATCTAAACTCAAATATTACAAAATCTAAGCTCAAATCATTCGTTTGATTACTCTATATCACTCGAGACCCAAAAATTGATGTTCCCTTTTCTAAACTCAGAAATTTTCTTTGCGTTCTTTTGAGTTATAAATCTTCACTATCATAATTTCGCTCTAGCCTTCAAACTTGTTATTTCTAAGAGACTTTTGAGCAATAAGACTTTTAAATCTTCGCTATCTTAATCTTTCAAATCACACACTCTCAGCTGTCCTTGCAAAAAACCAGAGTGAATCATATGTGATAACTTTGTTATCTTTATAAATGCGTTACTGAGTTCCGATTTATACAAGATAAACTGAGTTTCAATATCTTATCTCTTTCACATGAAAGGTTCGGCTAAGCTTAATTGCTTCACTTAAAGGTAAATTATAAAGAATTTTGTTTTAGTATTGTTAGTAGTAAACAGGATCTCCTTATTGTTTGTCTTTGTTTAATCGATTTTTCTTTTTCACATCTTATGTAGTTCAAAATCATCAATTAAAGAAGAAACCTAATCTTTCAAGGTATCCGAACTACTGAGATTTCATTATTTGTCCAGATTTGTATTATCCGTCTTTGATGATATGTTCGTGTGAATGTATAGTTATATGTATATTTGGTTTAGAGTTGTGGTAATATTGTTGTAACATGGATAAGGTTTGGATATGATTACCAAGGTATGAATTGCTTATGGTAATGCATCTAATTGCATACTTAAGTTCATATATATTGTTTGATTTATGAATGTTAATATGGCACTTGAACTTATCTTATAAGGCCAGCCTTCAGTATGATCAAGGAGAAACTAATTTTATGTATGAATCAACAAGAAAATTGGGTAATTGCTCCCCTATGTTTTATCACTATATCGGCTGCCAAAATGTATGCCATCAACCACTAGTGACACTGTTGAATCATCTAGTGATAAAGGTACATAAAACAAGTGATGTACATAAATTTTAATTTGAGGCTTACAACTTGATTATGATTGCATTTTTGGAGAGTGAATGTAGTGAGAGTGTGAATGTCTGAATGGAGATCAATTTGAAAATGGAGAATAATTGAGTTCAGAAAGAACTTAAAGGATGTTGAAACTACATTGTGCTCAACGTGTCTCAACTACACCAAGGTTTCTGCAATCATGGAGCTTTACAGAATCAAGGTGAAGATTGGAATGTCAAAAAATTACTTTGATCAGCTTCTCATGCTAGTCCATGATATGCTATCTGAGAAAAATGTGCTTCCTAAGTCGATAAATGAGATGAAGAAATTCTTGAAGATGTTTGGATTTTGTTGTAAAACCATTCATGCATGCAAGAATGATTTTGTCCTTTATAGGAATCACTATGAGGATACAACCAGTTTTCCAAGATGTAATGATTCCAGATGAGAAAGGGATAAATATATTGGTGAAGAAAATAAAGGATTCTAGCAAAGGTGCTAAGGTATTTTCCTATCAAAGATAAATTCAAAAGGATGTTTAAATCAAAACGGTTGGCTGAGGATTTTCGTTGGCATTTCGCTAATGCTAGTGAAGATGGTACAATGAGGCATCTTGTTGACTTATAAACTTGGATTCAGGTGAATAACATGTGGTTGAAGTTCGCATCTGAAGCTAGAAACCTTAGACTTTGTCTTTCGACTAATGGGGTGAATCCATTCTCAATACAGAACACCAACTTTAGTACATGGCCGATGTTGCTAGTAAATTATAGAATGGCTCCAACAAAGTGCATAAAAGCTGAGAATATCATGCTCACTATCCTCATTTGTGGTCTTACACCCAGGTTTAAGCTATGTTGTTGTTGATTATTACTGACTATTCAGCCTTGGGAACATTGGTTGGATACAAGGTGAAAGGGAAAATAGCATGTAATGTTCGTGGAAAAGATACACCCCATAGAAGGTTGAAGTTTAGTAAAAAGTGTGTGTATATGGGCAACAAGAAACGACACAGACCTGGTAATCCTTTGAGACGCAAAAAGTATGGTTTGACAATACTATAGAGACTGAGACTTCAAATAGAATTAAAATTGGAAGCCATATACCAGAGACATTCAAATATGTCAGTAATGATTTTGGAAAGCCACTCGATAAGAAAAGCAAGAGGAAAGTAACATACATAGTAGAAAATGAAGTAACTGCACTGAAAAGGTAGATGAAGAATCTAATATATGGAGGTGGAAAAAGGTATATCTTCTATGATTTACCTTACTGGAAGGTAAATATTTCTTCATAAAACATTTTTTGTATATCTGATGCATTAATGTGCTAATAACTACTAATGTTACATGTTAACCATGTTCTTGTTACAATCGCAACTTGAACTATCAACAACTAATATTATAATTATTCTGAGATTTAGTTATGTGTAGAATAAATATACATAACTTACACATCACCTGTATAATTAGTCGCACGACTCATTTCATTGGTTGCTGTTTTAATTCACGATGTTGACGACAACAATACACAACGTCGATGATGACAATCAATTAATAACAACCCCTTCTCTTTCGTTTAGTCACCTTTTATACTTTAATTAGTATTAAAATTTTGGTCGCTGAGAGACTCATCAAAGACATGACCGTTTTAGGATATGCCAATGTGTCATAACATTTATGTGATGCATGTGGAGAAGAATGTATATGATGCATTACTGTCTTTGCTGATGGATAATTTTAAATCTAAGGATGGATTGAAAGCACGCAAAAATTTAGAAGATATGAATATTAGAAGAAACTTATACACTCAGGTATGTGGGAAGAAACCATACTTGCCTTAAGCTGCTTATCGGTTGCCTAAGGATGAAAAAAAAGATTTTGAAAGAGATTGTCTAAATTTAGAGGTCCTAATGGTTATTGTGCCAATATCACCAATTGTGTTACAGTGAATCCACATGTGAATGGTAATATGAAGTCACATGATCATCATGTACTTATACATCATATGTTTCTTGTGGCTTTGAGAGACTTACTACCTAAAGGATCAATAGTTGGAGTGAATCGATTATGCAACTACTTCAATAGATTATGTCAGCGTGTCATAGACCTAGAGAAATTGTTAACCTTGAATTATGAGGTTGTTGAAATATTATGCTTGCTGGAAAGATACGTTCATTCTTAACTCTTTGATAGCATGTTCTACATGCCAATATATCTAGCAAAGGAAGCATGATTAGGGAAACCAATACATTTTTGTCGGATGTACCCTCCGAGAGGTACTGTTTTGTTTATTATCTATATTTATATTACACTATGGTGGTAGTAATTGTTGACTAGTATGTCTTCTGGTTGAGTTGTATGTACATGAAAACATTGAAGGCAAGTGGAGAATTCTTTGCCTTTTGCCTAGATTTTCTACATAATTTTGAACGTACTAAAGAAGCAGCCAATCGTAATGAAGATATTGTTTCATATCATCTAACACTTGAAGGTCAACCTCTATAAAAGGCTACAAAATTACCTTTACAGACAAAGAACGAGACATAGCTCGCTAGCATTTTTTAATGAACACATCAATATGAATATGTATGTTGAGTAAGTGCAACTTATTCTCTACTAACTATATATATTGTGTAATGTATCTAACTTCTATCTAATCAAGGGTACATTTGGAAGATTTTCAGGCTACATATGCGAGAGATGCTAAAAACAAAACTCTTTTATGAAAATATCACAATGAAAGATTTACAAAGTGGATAAAGCAAAAGGTATGCATAAGTTGTTTTACATTTAAGTTTTTGACTATGTTAACATTGATATTACTGTATATTTTACATTATTTATAAGGTAAAAACTAGCTCAAAGGATCATTCCCTAAGGCTGAGATGGCTTGCTTTTGGACCAAGAAATATTGCGCACACCTATACGAGATATGTTGTTAACGAAAATCGTTTCTATATAGAAGATGTAAAGCGGAAGACTCAAAACATTGAAGTAACATATGAAGCATTCTCTACGTATAGGTTTCGTGCTTGAGATTCAAGACACATGGAAAACATAGTATCCTTCTATGGTGTGATAAAGGCGATCATTGTTAAACTCAAGGTTGAGTGAAAAGCAAGGCATGTCATTGTGAGCGTCAAGTTAAGTCGTGAGAATCAAGCAGCCGGATGTTTCAAACCGTACAACCGGATGACATGATGTATGAACGAATGGTGCAATCTGTATAAGCGTGTAGTCTGATCTGTTTGTGTAACGTTTGGTTCATTTGTAGTCGTCAGATGTCAAGAGTCGTTGTTGATAATTTTAGGACCAAAGTAAAATAATGAAGATCACATATTTAAATAAGAAGATAATGCCGTTTACCTCAAGTCTCTCTCACCTCCTTTGGATCTCGTGCCATGGCCAAAAGATCTTTCCTCTTTGGGATTTTTTTTGTCATATTGTACATTGTCTTTATTTGTAAAGCCTTAGCATAGTCAAGTGTATATATACACTTTCTTGTACATCAATTTGAGTAAAGAGAAAGATAACTTTCTTCTTCCAAACTCTCCAACTCTCGGTTCACACCAAATCTCTCTTTAATCTCTCTTGTACATCAATTTGAATCAAGAGAAAGAGAACTTTCTTCTTCCAAACTCTCCAATTCTTGGTTCACACCAAATCTCTCTTTAATCTCTCCGATCTCACTCAAACTCAATCTCAATCTCTTCTACTCTAAATCTCTTAAAACTAACATGTTATTAAATCCAAAGATCTCTTAAGACTCTTTTATTTCGATGAAAATCTCTTACCCTCCTCTTTCTCTCATTCACTCTCTATTATTGTTCTTGAAGCTTTTCTTTTATTCGTTAGGTACAAAGGTGTTCTCTCTATTTTTGATGGATAATTGCAAGAACTTTATTTTCCATGTTACTCATAATGGAGTTAACTACTTGCTATGCTCTAGAACCGTGATGGCTATTTTGAGTGGCCATGGAATTTGGGCTCACGTTGAAGGTGAATCTCCAAAGAAAACAGTATGATACATTGGTAAGGAAAATGAAGGTGAAGCTAGTGTGATGGTGGAAGTTGATGAAGAGAAGAACAAAGGGTATCAAGATGACCAAGTGGCTCTTGTAATTATCCGAAGCTTACTAGATCTGACCATTCATGAAACTTACTCATATTGTGAGAGTAAAAAGCGCTTGTAGGACACTCTCAAGAAGGTGTGTGGCAATCACCCAAACCTTAGCCATGATTTTGAGGTGAAGAAGGCCATTAATGACCTAATCCAAGAAGATATAAAGTTTACTAAATGATTTTGGGAAGTATAGGTCTCTTTGGGTCGAACTTGAGATGCTAAGGTGCAAACGGTGGATCCGGCTGTGATAGAAGAAAAGCTTGAGAAAAACAAGGTGTTCAGTCTCATGTTGAACCTAAATCCGGTTTTTGGTGATCTCATTCACCATCTCTTAAGGCAAGACAAGCTCTCAAGTCTTGAAGAAGTATGCGGCTCCATTCAAAGATAACAAGGATCTTAGAGCCTTCTTGGTGGTAAGGGGGAACTTGTTATGGCCAAAAATGCATCAAACCGACATGAGGAGAAGAATGTGCAGATTTGTGACCATTGTAAGAAGAAAGGTTACTCCAAAGATTGTTGTTGGATCCTTCACCCACACATCAAGGAAAAAAAAGCCATGGAATAAGCCTAAAGCCAAGTGAGGAGCTCGCAGTTCAAGCTAACGGTCCAACCACTTCTCAACAGGCTGTAGGGAGTACAACAGTGGTGGCTCATGGTGAATTTATGAGAAAAGCTAACCTTGAGGAGCTCATTCAGTCCATCAATGTTTAAAAGGAGTCTGATGACTCTTTTTATGTTTAAAAAATTGATAAATCGTTCTGATTTGATTTCAGAACTACTCATCATATGATTAGTAATGTGAAAGGGCTCTAGGTTGTGTTGGCATTGGGGATGGTAGAAAGGTTCCTATCAAAGGTGTTGGTGATCTTTTGTTGTTTGATAAAGAATTTAAGGCCTTTTATATGACAATATTTGAGTCTAATCTTCTAAGTGTCCATAAGGCTGTTTGTGATTTGAATTGCAAAGATATCTTCGATCGTAACTGGGTTTATATTCACGATATTAAGATTGGAAATGTTCTTGGAAGTGGAGTTAGCAAGGACATATTATATTTGCTAGAGGAAACCAAGAATAATCCAAATCTATCTTTCAATTCATGTTCATCTAGTGCTTTTCATTATAGTTGTAGTTTATATGATTTTTTGTTATGACATGCTCGGTTAGGACATCCACATTTTCGTGCTTTGAACTTATTGTGAGGATTTTTTACTTGGGAAAAATTGTAAATCAGTGTTTTCCGAGTCTTCAACCATTTATGAGAATTGCTTTGATCTTGTTCATCTCCTTGTGCATCTAAAGAAAACTATAAGTACTTTGTCACTTTTATTGATGAAAAATTGAAATTTCCTTGGTTAACATTGTTACCTAGTAAAGGTAAGAGTTTTTGAATGCTTTACTAACTTCCAAAATTATGTCTTGAATCAATATAGTGCCAAGATTAAAATATTAATGACATATAATGGAAGAGAATACACAAGCCATGCGTTTAAAACATTCCTTACCAAACAAGGAATCATTCATCAAACACCTTGTCCATACACTTCTCAACAAAATAGTATTGCAGAAAGGAAGAATAGACACCTCATGGAAGTGGCTAGGTATATGATGTTCCACAACAATGTCTCTAAGAGATTGTGGAGTGATGAAGTTCTATCGGCTTGTTACCTCATTAACCGAATCCTAACTAGAGTGCTTCATGATGTGTCTCAATTTAAGGTATTAACCAGAACTAAACCATGAATTGATCACTTAAGAGTATTATGTTGTGTTTGCTTTGTCCTTGTACCAGGTGAACAAAGAAACAAATTTAATGCTTAGAGCTTTAAAGGAATGTTTATTGGGTACTTAATTACACAAAATGGTACTAGACACAAGAAGGGTTATGGTGTCTAGAGAAGTGAATTTCATTGAAGGAAAATGATTCTATGAAGAAGACGATTACTCTAACCTTAAACACCTCAGATAAAACATGCCGGATCATGCAAAGATCGTTCAAATAATTTTTAAGAAACTTGGGATCAAAGAATTGGTTGCTAGTTCAAGTGTTACTAGGACATGTAATGAGGAATGATGTGATGTTTTTGAGTCATGTCAAGAGAGTATACCATATGGTGAGTAAAGCAATGTAGAAGATCCAACTCAAGATTTTACCAAACCAAGTGCGAAGATCAATCTGTCTTTGACCAAGTAAACCAAAGAGTATGATGTGGATCAAGAAGAGCTTGGCTCAGACAATATTGAGGCCATGGAAGCAACTGACTCACCAAGTCTAAGGAGGAGTCAAAGAGTGAGAAAGTTAACACCAGCTCTAGAGTATACTATATCAACATTGTTGAGGCTCATATAAACCAATTTGTATGCAATCTCGCCATGATTCTGGCTGAACATCAAGCCTTCATCACTCAGTTAGACCAAAATTTTGTGCCAGTGACTTTTGAGGAAGCTAAAGAGCACAATGTTTTGCGTGATGTTTTCGGTGAAGAGCATGGAGCCATGGACTACAACAATACGTGGGATAAAGCTACATTACCACGTGGCAAGAAGGATGTGACTTCTAGCTGGATCTTCACTATTAAATACAAGATTCATGGTCAATTTGAGAGACATAAATTTAATCTTATGACAAGAGAATTTACTCAGACGTATGGAGAAGAAAATCATGATACATTTGCTTCGGTAGCAAAACTTCATACTATACGTGTTGTATTATCTTTAGCTACTAACCTTGATTGGGATTTGTGGCAAATGAGTGTGAAGAATGCATTCCTTCAAAAAGAACTTGAAGATGAGGTTTATATGGTTCCTCCACCGGGTTTGGAACACATTGTAGCTCTCAAACTATTTTGAGGCTTTGGAAAGCCATCTATGAACTCAAAAAATCTTCAAGAACTTGGTATCACAAATTGAGCCATACCTTAAAGAGATCATGGGTTTAGAAAATCTGAGGCTGGCCATATACTCTTCACGCTTCAAAGTTTGGAAGTATAGTGGTCATTCTCATCTATGTAGATGACATAATAGTCACTGGAAGTGATAAAGACAACATCAAAGGTATCAAAGAACAACTTTAGTCCATTTTTGATATTAAAGATTTTTGAGTGAAAAAATTAAGTACTTCCTTGAGATTGAAGTATGTCGATCCAAATAAAGCCTCTTCTTGTCTCAAAGGAAGTACACACTTAATCATTTGAATGAGTGTGATGTAGGTAAAAGAATAGCCAAGACTCCACTTGAACATGCCTACAAAGCAATGTGCAAGGGGGAGAAAGATGATGAACCATTTGAAGATGTACACCAATACCAGAGAATGGTCGAAAAGTTGATATATCTCACAATAACAAGACCATATTTGTGTTTTGCGGTGAACCAAGTGAGCCAACATATGCAAGCTCTAAAGGTATGTCATTAGCAAATGGTGGATCGGATCCTTAGATATCTCAAAGGGACTCTAGAGCAATATATATGGATGGGTCGGAATGAGAACATAACTCTTATTGGTTATTGTGATGTGGATTGTGGTGAAGATAGGCAAGACCGCAAGTCAACTCTTGTTCAACTGTGAAAGCCGAGTATAGAGCAATGATGAAGCACATTGATGAACTCATATGAAGGATTTGTTTAAGTATTTTGGAGTTGAATCACAAGAACCAATCAAAATGCATTATGATAATCAAGCCGCCATTCACATTGCATCAAACTCGGTGTTTCGTGAGAGAATAAAGCACATTGAGGTTGATTATCACAAAGTCTGAGAAATGGTGTAGCAACTTATTATGTTACACAAGGAGTTCATATCAACTAGCAACATATTCACCAAGGCTGCAAGCTCTAAGGTGTATGCGTTTGTGTATTCAAAGCTTGGATTGATAGATCTACCTGAGTCGTGACCATGCTCATACTCTTTTAGTCAGTTTTGTCCCAATTGAGTTTTCTACTCAGATTTTTTTAATAGGGTGGGGGGGGGGGGGGGGGGGGTGTTACAACTTTCAAGCTTGTCCTTTATGTTTTATTGCGGAATCAAGTTTAAGGAGGAGTGTTAAACTCAAGGTTAAGTGAGAAGAAAGGCATCATGAGTGTCAAGTCAAGTCATGAGAATCAAGCATCCGGATGTCACAATGTACAACCAGATGCTGAGATCCATACGTCCAGATGACATGATCTGTACAAATGGATGGTGCGATCCTTATGAGCACTTAGTTTGATATGTTCGTGTAACGTTTGGTTCATTTGTAGCTGTTGGATGTTAAGAGTCATTGTTAAGACCAAAGTCAAATAATGAAGATTACATGTGTAAATAAGAAAAGAGACTTGTTTACCTCAAGTCACTCTCACCTCGCTTGGATCTCGTGCCGCGACTAAAGCATCTTTACTATGAGATTTTTTGTCATATTGTACATTGTCTTTATTTGTAAAACTCTAGCTTAGTAAAGTTTATATATAGACTCTCTTGTAGATCGTTTTGAATTAAGAGAAAGATAATTTTATTTTTCTAAAATCTCTAACTCTCAGTTCACACTAAATCTCTCCGATTTCACTCAAACTCAGTCTCTTCTACTCTAAATCTCTTAAAATCTTTGTTGAAAAACGCGGCCGTCGAGGCCGCGTATGCGCCAAAAAAAATTACACGATGAAGAACTGTGACATTTTTAGCAAATCGATTAAAAATTGAATCTTTGAAAATATTAGTTTTTTTTTGCTTAAAAATTGAATATTTGGATCAGATATGTGAATTTTGGACACAAACACAAAGGAAAAACATAAAATAAATGAGAAACCTCTACATAAATTCCCGATTAATCCACATATAATTTCCGATTAGTTGATTATGCGCTAGGCGCTACTCCACCAAACGACTAGCACCTAGCAAATTTTAAAACATGACTTAAAACTAACAATTTTATTGTTAGAGTGCAATGGCTCGAAATGTGGTGCTTTTGTGGTGGAGGTATTTGGGGATAAGTTTGAGAAGCCAAAACGAAAGATTTCTTAGCTAGTTAAGTCAAACTCAAGGTAATTCATCATCACTTCCTTGTTTTTTTTTCAGATTTTTTCTTTGCAATTTAGTTTCACTTATCTGTTACGATTTTCATAATTGGAATCAACTCTTAATATTTCTCTTTCTCTTGTTTTGCTAATTCAGCTGGATTATCGGTTTCTAACATGTTAAATTTATGATTTCAGAGAAATAATGACTCGAAGAATCGTTTGTGAGTTTTATTTCTATCGGAAGGTGAATATAATTGCTTCTTTGGTGTCTACTTCTCATGGTGATTTAACGCAAAATATACTTAATTGTTTTTGTTGTTTTCTCTTCGTTGGAGAAAGCATAGTCCTCGCTTTGTCACGATAGCGAGGGATCATGTTTAGATTCTATGCACATTGACAAAGATATCAAGGACGAAGTATGTTATTACCCATCCATACTCAAGAACTCTGCGATTTTAACGTTCACGTTCTAAACTTTACTGGAGTTTTCACGAATCACGAATTAAGAGACTGTGTTTATGTTTGTTTGAGACATGTTCTTCTTATGCTTGATTGTCTGATGCTTGAGCTAAAACTCTTATTGAGAAATGAAAAGAAGTGTTCTATGTTTAGTTATTATGGTTTGGTGTTTTATCTTATTCATGAGCTGTATGATTTTTGGCTGCTAAAGAATGAAATCGATATAATAAAAGAGAAAGCCCTTTGGTTAGTTCAGTTGTGAACATTGTCAAACACCCTCTAGAGCCATACTTTCATACAGGATCACTAAGTAGAATCTCCACTTCACTTTGCATTTGAATTGCTGTTCAACTATTTGGTACTAGTTCTGAGTATTGTTGTATATAGCAGAATCTTAATGCTATGATCTCTCCTTTCCGTTTTTTGTCCCAATTTATATAAATTGTGGCATCAATCTTGCATTAGTGCCAAATTGTTACAACATTCTTTTATTCTGAAAACCATATTCAGTGCTAGACCTTATCAGGGATTGTTGTTATGAAATTTCATGAAAGTTCATTCAATGCAGGTTGCAGCGAAAAAGAACAGTGTGGCAAATGAAGCAGGAATGGTCTTGCTGGCCAAAATTAAACAATTAACAGCTGCAACCACGTCATGAACGACCATAGAACATAAGGTAAATAAGGTGGATGATGATTGCTGTATTAAAAAAGAGTTACTCATATGAAGCTTTGTGATAAATATGACTTATGAACAGAACTAAATGTTTGTTGCTTGTAGTCAACTTGAAGATGTGTGATCAGTATAAGAAAACATGACTTATGCTTGTTGCTTGTAGTCAATTTTTTTGAAGAACACCTTGTGAATTTCTACCGTTGGAACCTAAAAAAAATAAAATCCTCTAGTAGAGTTCTTAACTTTACAAATTTCATTATTTACAATAAAAATATGTTAAGATACCCATTAGAGATTATTAAGGTTGGAGGTGGTCTAAGTGCCCTAAAATATAGTAAATGTCGACGACGTTTTTAATATTAAAAAATGAAAGAATTATAAAAACAAGAGAGAATATAATGAAATTCTTAAACAAAAAAATCAAAAACTAAACTGTAGTTTTTAAACAAGAATCCTATTTTGTCAAATGTTTTTTATTGAACATAACTTTTTTTTAAAAATTAAAATCTAAATAAAAATTAAATTATAATAAAATAATATTAGTATTTTTTTGTTCTTTTTTGTCAATTAGCCTACTAGCTTTAAATTCAGCTCCTACTACTAACAGTTAGAGGGTTCGATCTCTCTTGCCTTGAGGATTTGTAAAGTGACTACACCACTAGACCACCCCTCGGCATTAGTATTTTATTGTTTACAAACTCTTGGAAATATCTTAACCTTTGAAATTGCCTCAAAAGCTCTAAAATATATATTAAATTCCGATGTCCATGGTTGGCTTCTTCTCCCAAAATAACCGCCGAAACATACTACTAACTATATAAGTAAAATCTTATATACTTACACCATCCATTACTTTCCCAACTATAAGAAACTGTTTTAACGGTTTTACGGTTATCTTCATCCTCTCGAGAAATTGTTTTTCTCTTTTCTCTCATTTGGAGGTTCAAAAAAATTGCGTGTACGAAGCAAACTGCAAAAAAAATCTGTTGGAGGAAAAACTCCAAAAAAGCAACTCTCTACAAAAGTATTGTATATTTGGTTCTTTAATAATTATATCAATCATATAAAGTTCAAGATAATGTTCTAGTGTTTCGAATCATCTGAGAATGGATTTGTAGTTTATGGTTCTGTTTCAGGCTGCGAAGAAAGATAAAGCTATCAAAAAGTACTTTACGAAGGCTCACTGTTTTTCCTAAAACCGTCGCTCTACGGCCAGATTCTATTTTTCAATATTTTTTGTTATCTGGAAAATCCTTTCGTCGATATGATTGATTGTGAACAATCGTTGCTTTATTTCGTGGAAAACATTGAGATTCTTAAATACCAGAAGAGTATCAATTTACTGATTCGTTTTAATTATACAATTAATGTGAAGATACTTAAGTTGCAATAACAAAACAAATACGTAAAGTTTCTCTTTTGTATTGATAGTAAAATATATAGGCTCAAACCAATCAATACACAAACTCTTCCTTTTGTTCGTTATATCGTATTATACAAACTCATAATACTCCATATATATAGAATATTTTCCAATCTTGAAAAGGATCTATATCTTATCATATCTAAACAGAAATATTAACCTCTAAATCTATCTAGAAGCTTTAATCTTATCTTCTACTTATTAGGCCTTATCTCTAAACTTTATACATCTTAATAACGCTTTAACTTAGGCCTAATCATTTGAAGCTTAACCAACATTCTCCCTTCTAAGCTTCACTTCTTCTTTTGAAAAACACTTCACTTCGATAAGGTTCCTCATTTACTTGAAATGAACTCTTGCCAACGCCTTTGTTAATATGTCCGCGTGTTGTCTTTCTCCAGGAACAAATTAAACCATAATCTGTTCGTTACTTATACACTCTCGTATGAAGTGATAATGCTTATGAATGTGTTTACTTCATCCGTGAAACACCGGATTCTTTGTGAGCTCCAAAGCTGACTTGTTATCTATGTATATCACTGTCTTATCGTGTTTCTTAGCTGTTACTTCAGTTAGTAGCTCTTGTAACCAGATTGCCTGCTTTGAACCCTCAGTTGCAGCCATAAACTCTGCTTCACAAGACGAAAGCGCAACCGTTTTTTGCTTTTGAGAGCTCCACGATATTGCCGTTTCACCATAGTAAAAGATGTGTCCATACGTACTTCTTCCATCATCTACATCAACATTGTGACTGCTGTCACTGTATCCTGAAAGTAAGTTCAACCCAGCTTTCTTGTAAACCAAGCCGCAGTTCGTAGTGCCACTTAAGTATCTTAGAATCTGTTTCAATGCCCTTCCATGTGACTCTCGTGGCTGATGCATGTATCTACTCACCATTCCAACCGAGAAAGCCAAGTCTGGTCTCATGTGTAACACATACCGTAAACAGCCAATTGTCCTTCTAAAATCGGTTGCATCAATTTCTGGATCTGATTCTCCTTCCTTGCAAAGTTTCAGCCCAAACTTCATTGGAACATGCATTTTGTTGCAGTTTTCTAGTCCAGATTCTTGTAGTATCTTCTTTGCGTAGGCTTCTTGTTTTATCTCAATGCCTTGTTTTACTTCGATACCGAGATAGAAACTTAACCTTCTTAAATCTGACATTTCAAAATTCTGCGACATGTTTGTCTTAAACTCTTTGATGCTTTTAAGTGTGCTTCCTATCACAAATAAATCATCCACATAAACTGCAAGAATCAAACAGTTCATTCCTTCTACTTTTCTGTATACCGAACTCTCTTTAGCACATCTCTCAAATCGCAATTCTCTTAAAATGCTATCGAGCTTGGTGTTCCAACACCGAGGGGCTTGTCTTAAACCATATAAAGCCTTTGCAAGTTTGAAAACCTTACTCTCTTCTCCCTTCTTTTCAAATCCAGTTGGTTGTGAAATATACACATCCTCCGTCAAAACTCCATGTAAAAATACGCTTTTAACATCTAAATGATGGATTTCCCATCCACTTGAGGCTGCAAATCCCATGAGCAATCTTATAGTTTCAATACGTGCTACAGGCGCAAAGACTTCTTCAGAATCAATACCGGCTTCTTGTGCATACCCTTTAGCAACCAACCAAGCTTTATATTTGTTTATTGACCCATCAGTATTATTCTTCAACTTAAAGATCCACTTCAGCCCAATTATGTTTGCACCTGCGGGTCTATCTATCAATTTCCATGTCTTGTTTTTCTCAATTGAGTTAACTTCTTCTTCACATGCTTTGTTCCACTCAACTGAATCTTTTGCTTCCTCATAACTTAGTGGTTCATTATTGAGAGAGAGCATCAATCTCTCACATTCTAAGTTTACAAGAAGTACATAGTCGTTTAGATATGAAGGAATATGTCTCTCTATTTGTGTCCTTCTAGGCGGCAAAGTTTCTGCAATTTCCTCTTCCCTACCTGCATTCTCTGCAGACTCAGTCACGTCTTCAATATCAGTTTCTTGACCCGTAATCTCGGCCTCACTATCTTGATCATCATCCCATTGTAACTGAAACATTCTTTGTTTTGAATCATTATTACTTTCGTCTCCCTTCCAATTCCATGTCTGATTTTCAGCAAACATTACATCCCTACTAACAACTATTTTCTTTGTTGTTGGATTAAGAAGTCGATAAGCTTTTGATCCTGGTTCAATACCAAGATGAACTAGAGGCTGTGATCGATCATCAAGTTTCTTTAATCCTTCGGTTTTGAACTTTGCATAGGCCAAGCATCCAAATACACGGATGTGGTATACTCTCAACTTTCGTTTCTTTAAGCTTTCATATGGAGTTTGTTTTTGCAATGCCCTGGTTGCAACTCTATTGATTAGATACGTGGAATGCCTAACACTTTCTCCCCAAAGATAATTCGGTACATCCATTGCTTTAAGGATACTTCTAGTAATCTCCATGAGTGTTCTTTTTCGCGTTTCTACCACGCCATTCTGTTGGGGAGAATATGGAGCTGTCAACTGTCTCTTAATCCCACTTTTCTAGCAGAAAACACCAAAATCTTTCGAAAGAAATTCCCCACCTCGATCTGTCCTTAATTGTTTTACCTTTGTTTCGAATTCCTTTTCAATCATAGTAACATACTCTTTGAACTTCTTTAATGCCTCACTTTTCTCCTTTAAAAGTATCGACCACATATACCTAGTGTGATCATCAATTAGGACAAATACATATATGTTTTGAGCTGAAGTCGGTGGCAAGATTGGTCCACAAAGGTCAGCGTGTACTAGTTCAAACTCCTCGGTGGCTCGAAACATACTTACTTTCGGAAATGTTAGTCGACTTTGCTTCCCTCTCAAGCATGAACTGCAAAGACTTTGATCAATCTTAACAGCTGGTAAGCCTTGTACCAACCGAAGTGTTGACATCTCTTTGAGTGTTCTAAAGTTTATATGTCCAAGTCGTGCGTGCCACTTCCATGATTCCTCGTGAACCTTTGTGAGAAAAAAGAGTGGATTCTCAATCTGCAATTGCACTTTATACAATCTATTAGCAGCTCTCCTAACTTTAATAAGCAGCTCCTTATTCTTGTCATACACGTTTAGAACATCATTCTTTATATAGATTTCACAACCATCCTTAGTTGTTTGTCCTAAATTCAATATACTACACTTTAAGCTATGAATGTAGTAGATTTCAGAAAGTGTTCTCTGTTTTCCAGCTTTTGTTCTAAAATCAAACGACCTTTTCCTTCTATTGAGACACACGAACCATCACCAAAACGCACTTTCCCTTTTATCTTTGTGTTGAGTTCACTGAAATATGATTCCCTTCCAGTCATGTGATTGCTTGCTCCTGTATCCAAATACCACTCACCATTATTTCCTCTTTCTTCCTTGAACGTTTTCAGGTTTATCTTTTCTTCGTTAAGAAAGATTACTTCGTGCATAAAAACAGATTCATCTGCTCTTTCTGTCTCTGAATCATCTTGATCCTCATCTACTTTATTCAAGTCTTCTAGTCTCTTCTTTCTCTCAGGACACACAGAGGCGAAGTGCCCTTTCTTATCACATCGGAAACACACTATATTTGATATATCTTTCTTTTCTTTGTTTCGATCTCGACTGTTTGTGTTTCTACCTCTTTCTTTTCCACCACGAGACTGCCCATTGTTCCGATCAAATCTTGAGCAAAGTAGATCATCATGTGCTTCACTTTCTTCCTCGTCTGTGATTCTCTCTTCGTACGCTTTAAGACGTCCAACTATGTCTTCGTACCCGGTTTTATTTAGATCCAGAACCTGTTCCAATGAAGCTATAATATGAATATATTTCTTTCTATGCAAACCATTGAGAAATCTCTTCACCATTTTTGATTCCTCAATGACTTCTCCCAATGTTGCAGATTTCGAAGCTAACTCCGACATTTTTCATGCATAATCGTCTATCTTGTCTATGTCTTTCATTATTAATCTTTCAAACTCAGACATTAAGCCTAGCTTCTCGTACTCTTTCTGCTCCTAAATTCCTTGCCTTAATTGCTTCCCACATCAACTTTGGAGAACTCTGTTCACCAATTTGCAAGATTAAACTTTCCAGAATAGACTGAAACAGCAAGGCCGTGGCTAAGTAGTTCTTCTCTTCCATGCTTGAGTCTGATTCGATTGACTCCCATACTCTATGTACTTGCAAAAGTACATTCATCCTCATTGCCCACACCGTATAATTCGTTGATGTAAGCATCGGACATACAACGGCAGATGGAACTGACTCCTTCCTCACAGTTTTCACGTCATCGCCCATTGTTTTACCGTTTCTTTGTTTGTTTCACAGGAACAAAATCTCTGCTCTGATACCAAATTAAGTTGCAATAACAAAACAAATACGTAAAGTTTCTCTTTGTATTGATCGTAATATATAGGCTCAAACCAATCAATACACAAACTCTTCATTTTGTTCGTTATATCGTATTATACAAACTCATAATACTCCATATATATAGACTCTTTTCCAATCTTGAAAATGATCTATATCTTATCATATCTAAACAGAAATATAAACCTCTAAATCTATCTATAAGCTAAAATCTTATCTTCTACTTATTAAGACTTATCTCTAAACTTTATACATCTTAATAAAGCTTTAACTTAGGCCTAATCATTTGAAGGTTAACCAACATTCTCCCTTCTAAGCTTCACTTATTCTTTTGAAAAACACTTCACTCCGATAAGGTCTCATTTGCTTGAAATGAACTCTTGCCAACGCCTTTGTTAATATGTCCACGAGTTGTCTTTCTCCAGGAACGAATTCAACCATAATATGTTCGTTACTTATACACTCTCGTATGAAGTGATAACGCTTATGAATGTGTTTACTTCATCCGTGAAACACCGAATTCTTTGTGAGCTCCAAAGCTGACTTGTTATCTATGTATATCACTATCTTATCGTGTTTCTTAGCTGTTACTTCACTTAGTAGCTCCTGTAACCAGATTGCCTGCTTTGAAGCCTCAGTTGCAGCCATAAACTCTGCTTCGCCTCAGTTGCAGCCATAAACTCTGCTTCACAAGACGAAAGAGCAACCGTTTTTTGCTTTTGAGAGCTCCACGATACTGCCGTTTCACCATAGTAAAAGATGTGTCCATACGTACTTCTTCCATCATCTACATCAACATTGTGACTGCTGTCACTGTATCCTGAAAGTAAGTTCAACCCAGATTGTAAACCAAGCCGCAGTTCGTAGTGCCACTTAAGTATCTTAGAATCTGTTTCAATGCCCTTCCATGTGACTCTCGTGGCTGATGCATGTATCTACTCACCATTCCAACCGAGAAAGCCAAGTCTGATCTCATGTGTAACACATACCGTAAACAGCCAATTGTCCTTCTAAAATTGGTTGCATCAAATTTCTGGATCTGATTCTCCTTCCTTGCAAAGTTTCAGCCCAAACTTCATTGGAACATGCATTTTGTTGCAGTTTTCTAGTCCAACTTCTTGTAGTATCTTCTTTGCGTAGGCTTCTTGTTTTATCTCAATGCCTTGTTTTACTTCGATACCGAGATAGAAACTTAACCTTCTTAAATCTGACATTTCAAAATTCTGCGACATGTTTGTCTTAAACTCTTTGATGATTTTAAGTGTGCTTCCTATCACAAATAAATCATCCACATAAACTGCAAGAATCAAACAGTTCATTCCTTCTACTTTTCTGTATACCGAACTCTCTTTAGCACATCTCTCAAATAGCAATTCTCTTAAAATGCTATCGAGCTTGGTGTTCCAACACCGAGGGGCTTGTCTTAAACCATATAAAGCCTTTGCAAGTTTGAAAACCTTACTCTCTTCTCCCTTCTTTTCAAATCCAGTTGGTTGTGAAACATACACATCCTCCGTCAAAACTCCATGTAAAAATACGTTTTTAACATCTAAATGATGGATTTCCCATCCACTTGAGGCTGCAAATCCCATGAGCAATCTTATAGTTTCAATACGTGCTACAGGCGCAAAGACTTCTTCAGAGTCAATACCGGCTTCTTGTGCATACCCTTTAGCAACCAACCGAGCTTTATATTTGTTTATTGACCCATCAGTATTATTCTTCAACTTAAAGATCCACTTCAGCCCAATTATGTTGGGTCTATCTATCAATTTCCATGTCTTGTTTTTCTCAATTGAGTTAACTTCTTCTTCACATGCTTTGTTCCACTCAACTGAATCTTTTGCCTCCTCATAACTTAGTGGTTCATTATTGAGAGAGAACAGCAATCTCTCACATTCTAAGTTTGCAAGAAGTACATAGTCATTTAGATATGAAGGAATTGTCTCTCTCTTTGTGTCCTTCTAGGCGGCAGAGTTTCTGCAACTTCCTCTTCCCTACCTGCATTCTCTGCAACCTCAGTCACGTCTTCAATATCAGTTTCTTGACCCGTAATCTCGGCCTCACTATCTTGATCATCATCCCATGGTAGCTGAAACATTCTCTGTTTTGGATCATTATTACTTTCGCAATTCCATGTCTGATTTTCAGCAAACATTACATCCCTACTAACAACTATTTTCTTTGTTGTTGGATTAAGAAGTCGATAAGCTTTTGATTCTGGTTCAATACCAAGATGAACTAGAGGCTATGATCGATCATCAAGTTTCTTTGATCCTTCGGTTTTGAACTTTGCATAGGCCAAGCATCCAAATACATGGATGTGGTATACTCTCGGCTTTCTTTTCTTTAAGCTTTCATATGGAGTTTGTTTTTGCAATGCCCTGGTTGCAACTCTATTGATTAGATACGTGGAATGCCTAACACTTTCTCCCCAAAGATAATTCGGTACATCCATTGCTTTAAGGATACTTCTAGTAATCTCCATGAGTGTTCTTTTTCGCGTTTCTACCACGCCATTCTGTTGGGGAGAATATGGAGCTGTCAACTGTCTCTTAATCCCACTTTTCTCACAGAAAACACTGAAATCTTTCTAAAGAAATTCCCCACCTCGATCTATCCTTAACTGTTTTACCTTTGTTTCGAATTCCTTTTCAATCATAGTAACATACTCTTTGAACTTCTTTAATGCCTCACTCTTCTCCTTTAAAAGTATCGACCACATATACCTAGTATGATCATCAATTAGGACAAATACATATCTGTTTTGAGCTGGAGTCGGTGGCGAGATTGGTCCACAAAGGTCAGTGTGTACTAGTTCAAATGCCTCGGTGGCTCGAAACATACTTACTTTCGGAAACGTTAGTCGACTTTGCTTCCCTCTCAAGCATGAGCTGCAAAGACTTTGATCAATCTTAATAGCTGGTAAGCCTTGTACCAACCGAAGTGTTGACATCTCTTTGAGTGTTCTAAACTTTATATGTCCAAGTCGTGCGTGCCACTTCCATGATTATATGCCCATTGTTTTACCATTTCTTTGTTTGTTTCATAGGAACAAAATCTCTGCTCTGATACCAAATTAAGTTGCAATAACAAAACAAATACGTAAAGTTTCTCTTTGTATTGATCGTAAAATATAGGCGCAAACCAATCAATACACAAACTCTTCCTTTTGTTCGTTATATCGTATTATACAAACTCATAATACTCCAAATATATAGACTCTTTTCCAATCTTGAAAAGGATCTATATCTTATCATATCTAAACAGAAATATAAACCTCTAAATCTATCTAGAAGCTTTAATCTTATCTTCTACTTATTAGGCCTAATCTCTAAACTTTATACATCTTAATAAAGTTTTAACTTAGGCCTAATCATTTGAAGCTTAACCAACATATATCACCTTTTTCTTAAATCTTAATCAATTTAAAATAAATTTCATATGGTTTGGAATTTTAAAATTTTATATACATATTTTTATAATGTATATATATATATATAACATTTGTTTCCAAACATACTCGTTTCCTAAATTTTTTAATATTTTTGTTTTCATGTTTATGTATGTTTCGTTTCCACGTACCCATTTCAATTTCCATGTAAAGTAGGTAAACACTTCACAAGAAAATTAAACCAACCAATAATTCTAAAAATAATTTAAGGAAAAAATATTTAAAACTGAAATCTAAAAGTTTTACAAAACAATAACGTGAAGTAAAAGAGCTCCCACCGTAAGGTGGTAAATTGAACATTTGAATTCCAGATTATAATTATAAATAAGATTATAAAAGTTTCACTTTTCTATAAAGTTTACAAACCAAAGCTCTAATTATAAGCTTACAAAAACTATAGACTTTTTTTTTTTATCAACTAGCCTATTGGCTTTTAAATCCCACTCCTACAACTACAGGTAGGGGGTTCGATCCCTGGTGCCATTAGGATTTATAAAGTGACTACACCACTGAGCCACCTGTCCTCGGCACAAAAACTATAGACTTACTATGACGAAATGATAACATAAATTCAGTAAAATAATTTGAAAAACGGTTTTATTGTCTTATAGGATCGACCATAACCAAATATGGGAAGTCATTGATTCGACTTAATGACCACAATCAATAAGAAAATCAACACATTGAATTGTAGATTTTGTTATTTCCATTTACGACCATGACTAAGGAAGGAAACAACAACAACAAGAAGCTATGACAAAATCCTTTTTCCATGAGCTTCATAGGCCTAACGTTTTTGAAGCTCAATTTCAAGCAAAACCATGCTTAAGAGGTCATAACCCATTTGAGTGTTTTCTTAAAAAGGTTAAATCAATTAAGACTTAACCCATTAAAAATTGAAATTGTCTTAAACAATTTTTCCAACTCACATAGTTTTTCTGGGCATTAAACTCTATTCTATTAAATTAAAACGTAAGAGTTATAACGAATTCTAAAGACAAAATACCACGAATCAAAAATAATATAAACATAGATAAAAATCCAGATGAAGGAGACTCAACAAACTGGAGAACTTAGAGAGGTGATAGAGTTGCAATCTCGATTCTCGACAAATTCAAATTCAAATCTACTTCTACTTCTAGTTCTGTCGCCACAAGGGCATTCAACCATAAACAGGATTTATCTAACCCAAAGGTAACGAACTTTGATGAAGCCATAACCAAACAATGTTGGTATGGAATGTTCTCCAAATAGAAGAAAAGACTAAGAGCTGAATTCTTCCTAGAAGAATGGAGCCTATTTAGAGATCTAATTAGTAGAGTATATCTCACATAAATATGTCTATGTCCTTAGAGGTCCAATATAAATGAGTAATTAAAGAGAAAAACGGAAATACTTTAACCAAAAACAAGCCATAAACTAAGCCCAACTATACATCCATCAAGAATAAGAGATAAGAGTTGTGAGCCAACCATACCTAATCCTTAGATCTGGGTTCTTTGACACTGTCATAGATGAAAGATTCATCGGAGTCGCCAAAAATTCTGCCGAAATGCCAAAGATTCGTAAATCAAATGTTATACGTGTTTCTCCAGAAGAAACAAAACTCTGAGCACTTTTAAGTACATTCGAGGAGTGGAACTAAAGCGTCGGAGGAGATCTAACAAAAACTTCAGCGAAGAATCGGTGACAAGGGCTTCTAGTTGAGCAAAAGGGGAAGATATAGATCACACCAAGTTGCTCTAGATCTTGACAAACCAATGTTGTCAGAGAAAAGAGATAAAAGATTGATAAACTCATCATCGAGAGAGAAATAATGTGATGGAGCCGTATAAGAGATCCTTGTTCTTAGTGGACATAGCTTCAGAGGATATCGTCGACTTGATAACCCAAGTTGCATAGTTTGATCCAGTATTTCTCATTCAAACTTTCTTTAGTTTTAAAATGTAATTATACTAAATTATAGTGCACATTACAAAATAACATTATTTCTTGTAATAAAATGATATGATAATTATATGTCAAAACTAAAATTGTAACAATCTCCCACATGAATGAAAACAATTCCAACAATAGCAGGTTAGAGATTAACGACAGATAAAAAAGACTCAACAAAATAAACCAGTTCATTTAATTTAGATTCAATCTGGTTTAAGTGTAAAATCGATTTAGACCAACATTTCCGGTTTAGTTAAATTGGACCAAAATAGATTCTAGTTACGAAGACGATTGTAAACAATACTTGTTTCGATAAAATGTATTTTTTTCAAATCAAAATGATATTTGGAAAGAAAAAGCACAAGAACAAGTTACATTTATTTCTGGGTTTTTGTTGTTCCTTTTTATTAAAATAAAATAAAACTGATTAATCTTATTTTCAGATTTTTTTTAAATTCAGATTGTATGGTTCAAAATAAAAACGACAATATCGAACTAGGCACTTAAACTATGAACCATATACATCAAAACAAAACATATAGATTCCAAAAATTTTGACAAACTTTTACAATAGAAATTGAAAATAAATAAAACTAAATCGGAAAAAAGAAACATAAACTCGTAAAATCAAGATTGAATCTTTTTTTTTGAATCCGAAAAAACTCCAACAGTGATGTGAAGATATGAGCATTTGAACCCAATGATATGATAATAATTAAAGCTACAAAAGTTTCACTCTTTTACAGAATCCCCAGAAACATTATTTATACTACACTACAAGAAATCATTTATTATGTCAACTATTTTATATGTTTACATCAATTTTTAATTGATACAATTACAATTTATATTTTTTATAAAATTGACTCTAAAAGTGGTGAATTAAGTACTTAGTATCAATCTAAACAATTGATACAACTATTTTCATCATTTATTAATAATTGATATTAACTTTTGTCAATTGTGGAAAAGAATATTCAATTTATATCAATTATTATAAATGATTGTAATAATTGTATTGATTACTATAAATGATCTTAATATTTATGTCGTTGTTAATTTTTTGTCACATACAAAGAATGATGTTAAAATTTGTATTATTTAATATAAAGAAAGAACTGACTGAATAACATGTTTTGATATTTAAATTAAGAATATAATCATTGTAATTGAGTAATTAAGTCAATGACACTTTGCCCTAATATATTATTACAACACCCTTCAAAAATTAGTTTAATAATTTGAAACATAAAATACGGAATTGCTCGAATTGCACAACGAGTCTATTTATGTACAGTTAAAAGCTATGCTATGATTATAGCCTTTGCAGATATAGTACACACTTCCAATCTCTAACATAACCACAAGTTTATTAATTTCAAATTCAAAATATCTTCATGAATGGTTGGTTATACCCAATTCCATTTGCTGAAGGAGAACTCGGTCTTGTTAATGAAACAAAAGGAGATATTGGAATCATTCCCCCAACTGTGAAGAGGCCACCAGAGAAGCTAAAGAAATTGAGAATCTCATCTAAGGAGAATTCAAGTTACGCGTTCTATTCTATTTTGTGTATATAGTAATACTATCAATATTTTGTTGTATGCTGACATGTATCTAAGTGCAGTAGAAGGTACTCTCGCTCTTATGGTTTAGACCATAACAAGGCATCTTACAAGAATCCCATATAGCCATGTTAGGAAGGGCAAAAGCGTATATATTGGAACTTAATGGAATGGACATGTAAGTATAATGAATTTCTGGAAAGTCAAAAGTATATTTTGGTATGTTTCGTACGCACTAAGAAGCTGATTTATATCCAAAATATGTAAGGTATATTTTACAGGATATGTAATAACTTGATATATTTTTGGATTAAATAGCTTGTCTATTTATATGTAATGAATGGACTTACGATGTGAACAATATAATGTCTATGTAGTTTTCTTTACGATATAGTTAAATGAATCCTTTTTTTGGCAAACTATATAGTAATCTATAATATGATGTATTTATGGACATCACGAGTTGCACTTTCTTTCTAGAATTTATTCATATATTCAAATTTGATTAATAGATCTAGATTAGTTACATCATGTAGACTTACTATACATATAGATAAACTATATATGATTGGTACATATTGCGGATGTAATCTACAAGTTACGTTGCGTATATAGTCAAACTATAAAATAAGTTCTGCTATCATATAGAGTACGTTGACAAATAGTATATCTACCATTACATAAGTTAAACATCAGATAATACATGAATCAGAGAATACATATGCTATGCTCGTACGCAATTACTTTGTTCACCTAACACACCATAACTAGTAAATGAATAGATAACAATGTTTATTTCGAAATTGCTTCAGGATTGAATGAAGTGAAAGTTCTGATGACATAGTTTTTCACAGAAATTGACAGGTTTGTATTCACTACATGCTGAGATTACTTAATGTTTCCCAACACATGCTGCTCCATGATAACCATAATTGCAATTCCAACCAAGTTTGTCAAGAAAATATAAAACCAAATAGACTAGTGCTACTATAAACTATATTTAAAAAATGTAAAGTATATTCTCATCCAGTCTCAAACAAACTCTAAGGAAGCACCTCCTATTCCATATTATACAGAAATAGTCTGTAAACACAAAATATAATTACTATACCAAAATCTGACACTAACATATAACATTATCACACACTTGACAAATCATACATTATTACTATAATGAATGTTCAATATCATACAAGATTTACCGCATAGAAAACCCATAAACAAAAAATCATATCACAATTTTGAATTGGGGCAATTTCAATTTTGTAAAAGTTGTCTATTTGTTTTGATATAGTACAACTATGCGAACAAGGAAGAATACCAAGAGGTAGAAGAGGAGATGACTAAACTAAATTATGTGTAATTGATGTTTATAAAGAAAGTAGACGTTTTATATAAAACAGAATAAAACCGAATAATGTTTTTTTATATTACATATTTGGCTTTTATAATAAGTATTGTTCATTTTTAAAAAAAATTTAAATCCTAACATGTAAAGTAAAAATCTATGTTTTAAATTTCTTTTTAATTTTTGAATTAGTTTTTTTTATTAAAAAGATATAACTTAAATGAGAATATATAGAAAAGCAAAAATTGAAAAAACTAAACGAAATTAAATTAAAAGTGTATTTTAGCAAATATTATAAAAAATATGATGAATAATGTTGAGTTTAGGGTTTAAGCCATACTTTTAATTATAATTTCAATACTTGTTATTCAGCCAGTTCTCCCTGTTATAAATAATGTTAATATATGCATCATTTACGACAATTGATATTAACTGTGTGTTACTTGAAAAAATGAAGTAAAAATTTATATTATCTGTTTTAAATAATTTCAATATTTATATTATTTATGGTAATTGAAGTTCATATTTATATTAGTCTTTTTTCAACATTAATTGGATCGACGAAAACATAAACGTGTTTGTTTAATTTTTATATATAAAAAATTTACTAACATTTTAAAATAAATATAAATACAACTAGTGTGAATAGTTGACACGAATTGGAAATGGTATCTAGCCTAGTGGCAGGCGGTAAATCCACTTAAGGCAGCGCATTTGCATAATCCGGGAGTCCCCATGCCTATATTATGTATGAATTTGGCTATTGGGTCGACCAATTGTGATCCAATATAATTTGCAGTTGACAAAAAAAAGAATAGTTGACACGAATTCATATTCATTAACATTAGTTAAACTGACATTTACTAATTTTTATGTATCAGTTTTCTATTGATGTTAACATGTTGATTAGATATATCATTTGTTTGATTGATATAAATATATATTTATGTCAATAATCAACCATTACATCGATGTAATAAGACATGATCTATTGCCTAAATATTTTAACGGGAGTAAGTGAGGTTTGAACTCACCATTTAATAAATAGTTAGATCAGGAACAAACTAACTAGATTACCTACATCTTGGCATGTCGATTATTTATTTTTTAAGTAATATAGATTAATATTACATTGTATCAATCTTTTTTAATTAATATAAAAAGATGAATTAATAATGACATTTACTATCATTATTTTTAAATCACATGTATCACTTATAAATAACTTTATATATCATCACTTTTGTATGAGCTTTTATTAGTAATACTATATCTCATATTTTTTTGTAATATCTCTAACAAAACTTATTTTGTGAAAGAAATTGAAAAGAAATTGTGTGCAAGTTTGATCACAAGACCAAGTCACGTTATGTAGAGAGTCGATGTAGCCATCTAAAAGGACTTGTTAAAGCAGCTTTGGTTATATGGGCCTCATGAACTTGTTAAGCGATTAAAGCTTTAAGCCTTATCTTTGTTTTGATTAAACAAATCTCAACCCAATTCTAT
Source organism: Lepidium sativum (assembly GCA_023374145.1). Classification (NCBI taxonomy): domain Eukaryota; kingdom Viridiplantae; phylum Streptophyta; class Magnoliopsida; order Brassicales; family Brassicaceae; genus Lepidium; species Lepidium sativum. The sequence goes on from JAKUCM010005785.1 coordinate 28,770, forward strand.
CAGTACAAATCATATTAGTATGTTTTGTACTCATGTTCATTGTTTTCAAACTGCTTTCTTTTCATATATATTTCTCATTCAATATTTCTAATTTTATATGTAATTATACAATTTTTAGAGCCGTGCCTCTTTTAAATTAAAAAAGCAATTGTCTTAGGCCACATAAATTTTATGAAATTCGGAGATCACATTTTTTATGGATAAAAAGAAAAATCCACATTTTTTTTGTAGGAAAGTAATTATATTTTTATTTTCCTACAACTATAAGTAATTTTAAATGGTTAAGAAATTATGTTACTATAACTTTAACAAAAGTTTTCGAGTTCTTTTTAGTCTAGTGGGTAGGATGATCCAGCTAACAATTCTGATATGTAGAATTCGATTTATTTCTTCTATAATTGGTAGATTAGATAGAAATTTTAGAGATTGAATATTTCTTAGTCTAGTGGAATATTTCTATTAATAAGACAAAATAATGTAAATAAAATATAAATCTGAAACTGATAAAATATTTTATATTTTATAATTTGTTTAAGATCTCTATAAGCATAGGTGCGGTAGTGACTACTCTATAGTGTTTATTATTAGGACTCTAAAAATTAAAAAATCCGATCATTACGGTGTCCAACGTTATATTAAAACTATACCGGAAATTTGACCAAAACCATTATGTTAGAACATATACAATCTCACAAAATCAATGAATCTGTATCTCAATCAAGTACATTTAACAATCAATCAGAGAATATACATGTGAATTTAAGGTTCCAGAGCCATGCGATACTCGCACTTCAGGAAGAAACTGAAGCTTACTTGTTGGATCTGTTCGTAGACACGAATCTATGTGTGATTCACGCAAAGAGAATCACGATAGTGCCCAAAAAAATTCAACTGGCTCGACGTATTCGTGGAGAACGTGCTTAAATCATCGATCTTGTTTTTTTTTTGGAATTTGTTTTTACATATCGTTAGTTTTTTTTCCACTTGTCTTTGTTCTAGTATATTTTACTTTGCATGGTTTCTGTGGTTGGTTCATAATAACCTTTTTTAATGTCTCCTTTGACTAAAAAAACAACCTGTTTTGCTTGCAATTGTTAAGAGGGGTTCTCTTAAAGGTTTTTAACAATAAAAAAAGGAAAAAAATTTAAAATGAGATAAGAGAGGTGAAAGAGGATTCTTATTTGAGATATTGTAGAGATTTTCTAAGAGTCTTTTATGACGGCTAACTTCTAGAAAAATAAAATAAAATCTAATTATCAAAATTAAATAAATAAAATATTAATATATATATATATATATATTCTTAAGAAACTCATATGGTATTTAACCATTGGAGATGGTGAGTCACGTTATTGGAGAGTTCTTATTAGAGTTTCTTAAATATTATTAAATGATTATATATGAGAAAATGTGAGATAAAAAATGTATTTTGATAATAAAATAATAAAATAACCTAAGAAACCTATTAAAAATTTTCTTATTTAAAGATTTTTTAAGAATTTTTAAATTTTTTAATAATAAAATAAATTAAAAAACCCTTAAAAAACCCTTGATAATGGTGGTCTAAGTCAACTGTTTTCTTTCTAATGTACGTAGTACTTTCTGGTTGTATATATAATAAATTAAGAACGTGGTTTTTTAATTAATTGATATAGTATTTAATCAAAAACTTTTTTCTTTTTCTTTTTCTTGGTTCAATATTTTCTTAGGTCCTTCGGTCCCCTCCATGCATCAAGCGACATAAAATACGAGTATCCAAATAAATTACAATTATCATCAAATCAAGAACACACAGTCTTATTACATGCATATACAAATGAATTAGGTTGTCCAACGAACCAATTCATCCAATAATTTAAAACGTCCACGCAAAAATAAAAATTTGAGAAAAGGCAAAGAATAGTAAAAATACATATCACTGTAACCTTACCCAAATACCTTCGCTAGGTATGTTTTGATTCACCACAAACATCATATAAAAACCAGGCGGTGCAATACTCGCCGACTTCGGGGTCTTCACTTGAACTTCATATGTGGACGATTTACCTTTCCGGGTAAACTTAACATTGTCCAGAACCAGAAGTCTCTGATTCATTGAGAAGGAATGCGTTGTGAATGATGGAAGCACCATTGTTACTTTCACTGGACTCTTAACTTCTCCAGCAACCCTGAACTTCAACTTCAAATTCACCCCATACTTAATCCTCGACTGTGATTTTGGAGATAGAATCTTGGGACGAATATTCATAAACTCTGGTTGTAGATAATCCGGAGAGAAAGACTCTAATCTCAATTCTGTCGGGAAAAGAACTCCGGTGAAGTTGTAAAACGCATGAGGGTTGCTTCCTCCGACAAGAACTCTCCCGTCGCGGAGAAGACCCGCCGTGGAATGATACATTCTTGGGATTGTACTCGGGTTTAGCGATTCAAACCGAGAGCCAACCGGATTCTCGGGATGGTATAGATCCGGTACGAGAACCGGTTCACGACCAAGCTCCCAAGCAGCAGAACCAGAAGCTCCACCGTTGATAATCAAAACATCTCCGTTAGGCAAAAGTGTCATATCTCCCATAACTCTAGCATGTGGCATCTTCTCCACCGTCCATTGAGGAATGTTGTCGTTAATCTTAATCCTCGCACACGTGTCAAGTGCTTTCACGAATGTATTCCTTCTTAAAGCGAGGTTGTACGATCCTTTCGGTGCACCTCCGCACACGAGAACCTCCGCTTCGAGATTCTTCAATGGTAAAAGCACAGCTGAGCCAGTACTTGGATAGCTCCTCGGATCGCCGCCGGGAATAGCCGGAAAAGTTTTGACGACCTTGTTGTTGACATAGTCGAGTAATATCGCTCTGTTATTAGCGAATATAAATAAATTCCCATCGGTATTAAGGAAAACAAAAGGATAAAGATTATTCTCTTGTCCTCGATCACTAGTCTCGGCCAAAAACGGCAAGTTCATAGCGTTTGGATTCTTCGTTTTGGGGAAAAACTCGTAACTGAACTGTCCTCGACCTCCAACAATGATTTGTGTACCGTCGGGAAGAATATGATCAGAAGCGTACCATCTTCTCTTTGCTAATCCATTGTTAATCTCGACCCAATCACATTTATTGTTATTACAAGGAGAGAAAGTTCTGGCTTTTAATTCACCGTCTCGGTCTCCACCGGTTTGGACTAGAACACCATCCGGTCTAACTGAACCGGATGAGCACCATGTGTTTGATTGCACGGTTAAGGGACGGACTTTATTCATTGCGACGTCGTATTCGATCGCGTGAGCTGTGCAGTCGAGTTTTGAAATCGGGTCGTTTGGATTGTTTCGACAGTTACCGTTAGGTAAAGAGATGTTCGATGGTCCGAAGTCAGTTCGGTCGTACATAACTACACGGTCGTTGCGGAGGAGCTGCATGTGCATCGAAGAGATTCCGACGTTTGGGAGGAGGAGATTCCATTTCCCTCCGGCGGCAGATGACACGTGGCATGTTAGGAGAAATTGGAGTGAGCTGAAGAAGAGAGCATAGGAGATCAATGTGGCTTGTGCTGACATTTCTTCTATGTTTCTTGTCTGATCTTTATGAGATGTTTTTGTGTGTTGTGATGAAAATTGTATTGTGACTTCTGTTGTTTATATAGTGGTGGATGTGACATTATTATACGCAACGAATTCTAAGAACCTGTATTTTTAATAATGTAAACTAATATAATACGATACTTAGCTCTAAATTCTTTAAAGCTCAATATCTAATCAAGGTCAGAAAGTCAGGGAACACGAAAGATCTCAATTATATACGTAATTCTTTTTTTTTTTTAATATCAAATTCAGTTTGAGTTATACACCATTAACATGTAAACATTCAAATAATATATACAAATATTTTTGGTTTTCAGTGAAAAAATCTTAGGTTATGGAATGAGTTTTGATGATCTAATAATTTGAAAAAGAAAATTCTTTGTTTTAAATTAAGTAAAACGTCACGAAATTGTACAATATTATGTTTGGTTTAAAAAACGTTAAGAAAGAACAAATCAAGCCTCTAAATGAGATGTCGTAATCTTCTTTTTTCTTTTTTGAGTATTGCGTCATTTTTTGTGTGTATTAAACAGCAATCTTTGTCTGATTTTAGTCCTAGTGAATATTTATATAATAAAAACAGATTCAAAAGCCAAATTTAAGGAATATTCTCCACTCAACGCAGATGTTTTGACGTTTGGGTATTCACATTTCAGCCATATAATATAGATTAAAGGAGATAAATAGAGGATTTATTTATTTAAATATGTTTCGAAGCGTGATTACATTCAAATAATAATGATTATTATTACAGATATACAGAATATTTTTTTATCGACTATTATTAGATTCATATCATTCTCAGAGTCGGTCCAATAACACTATAAACTTTAGATAATTATAAAGGTGAAAAAAAATTAGGATCCTAAATTTAATTATTAAAACCTAAATTTTAATAATTTTTGTTTGAGTTCGAAACTTTTGTATAGATGATATATGCTCCAGACCGGTTCTTCTCTAGAGACTTAATATGTAATTATCCATTATTTGATATTAATTTTTTTGTGCGACTGAAACATAAAAGACTGAAACATGCAACTATATATTGTACAAGTTTGGGTTCACAGAAGAACCTATCTTTATGGTTCGTTGCATGCTAATCATTTTGGTCCTCGCAAGCTTTCTACTATTAAATATCCAAACAAATACAAAAATTACTAACAAATGCATGTCAGTTTTTAGAAAAAACATTCATGCATGCACGTAAACTTTTTTTTCTTGATAAAGGGTTTGATGCACGTAAATTTACAGAGTAACAATATTAGCAATAATAATAATTGAAAGCAGTTCCAAAAAAATAAAAAATATTATTTTCCGTGCTTTAATTAAAATTCGGATTGTACAGATACATATAGCTATATTATGTCTTTTTTTTTCAAAAAATAATATATTTTTTGTATTGGTTTGGTGTCAAACGTCTTAATTTATACTTCTCAGAGTATTATTGCATTCGAATAATTTTAATCACACGATAAATGAACTATCCTCGAATGAAGAATTTCTCTCTCTCT
>JAKUCM010005786.1:0-32241 GCA_023374145.1 Lepidium sativum
AGAGGAACAAAAGAAAATTTTCAGCGAAATCCTAGATTGTGTTGAAAACGATAAAGGTGATATCTTTTTTTTTATGGCTTTGGTGGTACAGATAAAACATTTCTCTACAAATTATTATCCGCTGCAGTTAGATGCATAGGTGATATAGTTTTGAATGTTGCTTCAAGTGGTATTGTGGCACTTTTGCTTGATGGAGGGAGAACTGCACATTCTAGGTTCGATATTCACATAAATGTGGATGAGTGTAGTACATATTCTATAACTAGAGGTTCAGATTTAGGTGATTTGGCAGTGGAGACTAAAATAATTATTTGGGATGAAGCACCTATGATGAGTAAGTATTGTTTTAAAGCTCTTGATAGAAGTCTCAGAGATATTGTTCGACTTTCGGAGAATAAACCATTTGGCGGCAAAGTTGTTGTTTTTTGGTGGGGATTTTATACAGATCTTACCTGTTATAACAGGTGTCGGGAGGCAACAAACTGTTATGTCAACAATTAATTCATCTTATCTATGGTAATATTGTAGAGTTATGAAACTAACAAAGAACATGAGGTTACTTGCTGACATCTGTGAAGAGGAAAAGGAAGAATTAGAGTCCTTCTCTAATTGGTTACTAGCACTAGGTGAGGGACGTTTGTCAATGCCAAATGATGGATTTGTTGAGATTGACATTCCCAAAGACCTTCTTATCACCAATGTTTCCAATCCAATGCACTCTATTATAGAAGTTGTTTATGGTAATGGAGATCTTCTAAATAAGAGTTGTAAATGGTTTGAGGAAAGGGCTATTTTGTGTCAAAAAAATGATGATGTCAACATTATCAACGAGTTAATGATAGAAAGACTCAGTGGTTAGTTATATATTATTAAGAGTTGTGTTTTTCATTAATACTAAACTATATGTTTTTTTCATCTACCTAATTTCCAACTGACTTTTATTGTTTCTAGGTTCGAAAAAAATCTATTTGAGTTCTGATAGCATAGATCCAACTGATCACAAAGCTATGAGTAATCATGTATATACCTCAGATTTCCTAAATAATGTCAAAGCATCAGGCCTACCAAATCATTCTCTTCGTCTAAAATTTGGTTTTCATATAATGCTGCTAAGGAATATTGATTCAGATGCTGGTTTATGTAATGCTACTAGATTACAAATCACAAATTTGGTTGATCACTTTTTGGAAGCAAAAATTTTAAGAGGAACAAAGATTGAGGACAAAGTGTACATTGCACGTATGTTGATTTCACCTACTGATTCAAAAATTCAATTTAGAATGCGGAGTAGACAGTTTCCTATCTCAGTTTCTTTTGCCACCACTATCAATAAAAGCCAAGGACAAACTCTAAAGTATGTATGTCTCTTTCTACCTAAACTCGTTTTCTCACATGGTAAACTATATGTTGCAATGTCTAGGGTAAATAATAAGTCTGGAATGAAGGTCTTGATCACAGATAAGCATGGGAAACAACAAAGCAAAACTATGAATGTCGTTTACCAAGAGGTTTTCCAAAATGTTCATTAGTTATTTTATTATTCAAGTATTTGTATGTATATATGTTTTGAATTGTTTTCTATCCGTTTCTACATTTGTTGTGGTTTATTCTATGCTACAGGTTTGTTAAGTAATTTATTAATATACGTTTTGATTACGACAAACTATAAAAGAATAGAAACTAAACAGAATGAAGTTTGATGCAGTATAAGGCTTTTCATATAACAAAATGTTGAATTTTAATTTAACAATTTTAGTAATCATTGAACATGAAACTATCATATGAAGGAAAGTTTAATAGAAAATCGTTAACTATATTATATAGTAAATATAATGAAACATATAGTCGGGAGTGTTTGTAATTTTATCAATAAAATTCAAAACCAATTGTTTTGCGATTAACCGATTGAAAGCATTATTGTCAAGGGAATTTACGAAAGTTTTACCTATTTTATATATTTAAGAGATCAAAATTCTGCAATTTTCTGTTGTGATATCTTCTCCTTGTTAACCGATTCAAAAGTATGTATTCCTATTACGATCAATATGATTGTTAATATCAGTATTCGAAAAATGGTGCAGGAACAAAATTCTAGCTAAATTTTTTGTTTTTAAGGATGATTAAAAATTGAAAAGAGAGTCTAGAGAAGGAAATACCGAATAATCCTTTCATCTATTTCGTGTTGATCTTTGACAAATTCCATGGATTTTTGCTATTGTCACTAGGGTTTTACGTGAGCTATCTCAATTGTGTGTCTTACGTTTTTACGTTTTGGGCCATTATAATTCAAGGTCAACAAATGGTAAGGTAAAGAACAACAACTTATTGTTGAGGGTTCAACAATAATGGGCCTATTTGTTAGGTTCCATTTAAATTGTATAATTAATTTGTGTAATTCGAAATAATTAACAAACTTTTGGCCAAATATAGCGGCCCAAATCTAATTATAGAGGCCCAAATCACAGATTATATAAATTTAATGTTTTAGAATTTTTAAATAATGTATACAGTTATTAATTTGAAAATAAAAGTTACATATATATTGGGTTTTTATTTAGTTAGTAATTACAATTTTATTTTTTACAATTACTATATAACAAATATATTACAAAAATTATTTACATATTTTTATAAAAATAATTTTTACATATATTGATGATTAAATTTTTATAACATTGTTTATAAAATTATTCCATTTATTTGATTTTTTAAGTATATTTAGGAATACTGTGTACAAAATAATTGTACACTTTATTGATGAATATAAGTTGAAAGTTTTAGTTAAGTAAGGGCTATTTTGTGATTCAAATAAAATCAAAGGACATAAAATATAATTGTAATGTCTATGCTTTTTTAGGTTAGTTATGGTCTTCCATTGTTTTTGACTCACATCAATGTTGTACACAATTCTGATAAAACTTGTATACAACTAAATAATGTAACCTAAAATTTGCACACAATATATGATTTCAATTTCAATTTCAAATTTAAAATAACCATATAACAAATATACAATATTTTTTATTTTTACCATTTCTTTGATCCACGTCAGAGCTGTGAAGAAACCTGATATCAGCTGTATACAATCCTACTTTTTCGTTTACGAATCAACCAGAATATATAGGTGTGTATCAGTAACCATTATATTTAATTTTTCTCTTTGCTAATCAATTCAGAGACCCTTCAAAGCTTTCCTTATCTCATTATACACAGGATATCGACAAAATATTAAACAAAAAAAAAGGAGAGAAAAGATGGTTAGGATTCGTTTTGGTTCAAAGAGAAAGTCGAAAACGCCAAAGCGGTCGTCTTAAAAATCAACATTGATGGCGACATTCCGACTGATGTCACCCATTCCGATCGGTCAACACCTCTTGAACCTCCGATGTCTAAGATTCCGGCAAACGATGAGCTTATTCCAACAGAGAATAATATTCTCGCTCTGTATCATCCCCCAGAAGTATTTACTGGCTCTGGGCCAAGCGCTTATGATGATAAGAGAGAAAAAAGTTGCGACATTGAACAAAATGATGATGATGATGTTGTAGGAGATAATGTTGCTTCACGTCTTCTGAAGCGACAATGTAAATCAAGTGATAAACCACCCTGTTCAAAGAGGAAAAAAACTACACTGAATTCATCTCCATCGGAGTTCTCTGAATACACTGACGGATTCATCTATGCTGCTGCTGGGGAAAAGTATAAGGTACTTCTTACCAAAAAAATGATTCCTGAGAATTTAATTTCGTCTACAGACATTGAATATGTTAAATCATGGATTGATTATGCTGGTTTGACTCCTACTGTCACTTTGTCTGGAAAATTTGATTCCTATGTTGTTAAGGAGTTTTGGGCTAACTTACCAGTGTCCCGAAAGATTCAACCTCTATGTCTGTCTTTGTAAGGGGTCATATGTATGGGGTTTCTGGGAAAAAGATAAATGAGGTTTTTGGTCTGCCTGATTTCGATGATAGAGAAATAATTGAAGATTTGGATGGGATTTCTATTAGGGATATGACTGTTTTATTAACTAAGGCTAAGAAATCAAGTTTTAGCAAGATTGTGATAACTTCAGATTTCCCTAAAGAGCACATAGAGTTATACAAGTTTTGCTATAAGAATTGGTTTCCTACTCTCAATGAAACTTATGCGCATCCAAAGCGTTGTACTTTGTGTTATCAGATCATAACCAACAAGAAATTCAACATTGGTCGAATGATGTTTAAACATTTGATTTCTGTTGGTAAGAAACTGGGGTCTGATATTACTCTACCATACACTGGAATGATTTGGAAGCTTCTTAATGATCAACATAAGGTCGTTGTTGATCATTCTGATGGATTTCACAATGTTGATGGCACCCTTGTTATGATAAAACGAAAGCCATATACCAGACGTGAAACAAAGACAGGAAGCTCATCCAAATCTTCCCTCAACTTCCGAGAGGCTCTTGAGAAGATAGTTGAAATATGTAATTCTGTCTATCATTAGGTTTGTAGTTTTGTAAGAAATTTACTTACGGTATTGCTTTATGTTTTTTATTAAAAAATTTTTTGTACATTTCAGCAAAAGATGACTCTGAAGGTGATGATGAAGGGAATTATGAGTTGTTGGTAGTCAAAAATGCAAGTTATATGTGTGTCACATGCAAGGACACAAATTTGTACGTTTCTGAGATGATGTCTTTTGTTCTGTAGGGTTTCTTTTTGTAAACTTTGTTATCATCTGTTCTTTGCTTGAACAATTGTTTTATACATACTTACTACTATTTTATCGGATTAAGTAATATTGTTTGTTATTATCAACTCATAACTAGCAGCTTTAGCAACTATGATGATACTGGAAAACTTAAGGTGTTATTTAGCTTTTGTTTTATTAGTTATTACAGAATATTTCGATTATTATTCGTCATTTGTGCCTATCAATTTATATTATCTCATTTGTGTATTATTTAGCTTCTGTTTTTTTATTTTTTAAATGGAGACATTATTAACAGGAATGGTAACCTATTAATTAAAGTCAATGATGGGGAAACATTAACGGAATCTACCATGCCAATCTTCAGTTCCGTGTATCTCAATGTGACCTTTTGTTAACACAATAGATCTAATCATATTATGCCCTTTTGTGTAAACAACGCTTATTTCTTCTTGTTTCTGGTTCAACAAGCAAAATGCATACCATACAAGAAAGATTATTTCACCAAACTAACCATACAAATAGTCAATACCATATAATATAACCACTAATTCACAAAGTCAATGTTTCTCACAATAGAATTAACCTTAATAACAACATGATATGTTGATAACAACAACAAAGCTTAGTTTTGTTAACTTATGTATTCACTAATCCCTGTAATAGTTTCAAATTTGTAATTATGTATAAACCAAACACTCTGTAACCATAAAAGCAAACCTTACAGAAGTTAGTGCATCAAACATATCTAAATATTGTTAATGTTTTTACACACTTAACATCAAATTTAAACCTTAGCATACAAATACCGTACAACAAGGAATTACCGTAAGCTTGCAAAAATACCATTTACATGATAATTCAAATTAGTACACAATTTGTAATTTATTTAACCCATCTTTTTTTTTTAAAGCAAGTATTTATATTAATCATTATCTCAACAATCTATAAATAAAACTCTAATAATTATCAAATACATATCTTAGCTCAACCATACTATGTTATCTTTGTAAACAACAAAATTTACGGAAAAAAATTATTTAGTTATTTAACCCACGCATACGCGTGGGTGACACCCTAGTATTTGTTAATTTGGCCAAATTAAACCCTCGCTTAAATTATCTAACGAAACAATCAAATAGAGTTAATCATCATTAATCTTTATCGTTAAGTCAAAACAAAACAACTCTCAAAAAGAAAAACCAAATTAATTTCCCAATTTCTACCATTTAGAGTGAGTAATCTTAGAATCAAGGAGGTAACTCTTCCATAATAGAAACTACAAAAATTTGTTACTCGAAGGAAACCGAGAGTTGATGAAGGTCAAAAGAACGACGAAAACCCATCCGACATTGAAAGGAGAAGAGATAGCGGTGAAGTGAGAAAATACACCGGTAAGGTGAGGCAATACACGATGGTGAAGTGCTTCAAGGTAGTACTTGTGTTTCGACTTGAGCCAAATTTTAGTAAATCTGAGACTCGCTTCGACTTCTTTTCCAGATTTTGAGACTTGATTTAAGTATTTATTTTCTTTCTTTAGTCCTATGAAGTAATGTTTCGTTAGTACTATGAAGTAGAAATCACGCTTCACAGTAAACACTGCAATTTTGTTTTGTGGTTATTTTTGTTACTAAATTAAAAAATTTTGCAATTATTTAATTAGTTTTTAATGTGTCCGTAGATATGCTTGAGTACACATGATCATCAGTTCCTACATTAATGTAAATGTTGATCTTGAGAGGTTTTGTCTGTGATGTGTCACTGTTGCAGAATTTTCGGGTTTCTATTTTCATATTTATATAAATGAGATTGGATTGAGAGAAATCAAAATGAAGATTGGGTTAATTGAATTGAGTTTGATTTTTTTGTTGTATCTTCGATCTAGGATTACTAATTGTTGATTTTTGATTTTTTAATACATTGTCGTTCTGATATAGTGAGGAGAATTGACGGTGATTAATTCTATTTAATTGTTCCGTTAAACTGTTTAATTGGAAGACTTAATTTGGCCAAGTCAACAAATACTTTGGAATTTAAATGAAAGTGAACCAAAAAATTGATGTTTTATTCAGAAAATTTGATAGTTGGTGTTTAAAATCAGCTAAATTATGAAAGTTCAGCATTTAAATAATAATTATTCCAAAATTATTTCTTCAACAAAAAAATGAACTCTTTAAAAAATCGTAATTTTCTTTAAAAAAGTCATTATTTTTATAGAAACTTAACAATAAAAAACCAAATTTGGATCAGAGATCTGGAGCTGTGAGCCAACTACCATGGGCCACGTGACCACACATTCCGTCTCTCTCTGTCCTCTCCGGTTGCTGAGATGATCTATTTGTTTCCCTCCCATTTCTCTCTCTCTATTTAATGCTTTTCTCTGAACCATTCTCTTCTTAACACATCAATCCACTCTCCACCTAACAATAGCTCGTTACTGACTCGCTCAACTCGCCAGGTGACTACAGGTTTCATTTCCTTCTCGCTTCTTTATCTAATTTTTCATTCGCCCAAGTGTCAGATCCGTGTGTCTTTCGATTCTGATCTGTGTTTTTCGGTTTAATATCTTAACAAAAAGAGTCGGTCCGGTTTGGGTTTAGAGAATATAGTGATGATTCGGTAGTAAAGTGATTTCGAAGCACGAAGCTGAGATCTAAAGTGACATGGAGTTTTGTAAAGCTGTGGTTGAGATTTGAAATTGTGGGTCCCTTGGTTTCGATCCCAAATCGTATTTTTTAAGCTTAATAATTGGAACTTAGACCATGAACATTGGTGAACTCGTTAAGGGTTCTTACAAAAAAGAAAGTTTTTAAAAACAGAGCCAAAACGAGTTTGCCACGTGACGACCTGTCTCTTGCGTTACCCATTTAAAAGTGGCGAACCCGTATTAACTCCGTTTTTAATTTTTTTAAGAACCCCTTAAAGGATTCACCAATGTTCATGATCTTAGAGTAACTCCAAAGATTTCCAAAGATTAAGATACTTTGGAGTGTTTCTAAATAATAAAATATTAACATTATTTTATTAGAATTTAACTTTTATTATAAAAAATTTAAAGTTAGTTCCATACAAAATAAACATGTGGAAAGATGTGGTTTGTTTAAGAATCATAGTTTCATTTTTCTTTTTTTTCAGAATACTATTATATTTTTTCTTGTAATTTTTTTTATTTTTTTTAATATTTAGAACCTCTCCCAAATATCTTTGTTGGAGGTGGTTTTACAAGTTTCTTCTTGATCATTGTTTGATTAATTTCAGAGAATCACTTTTTTAGTTGTATTAGCATGTAAAGGTAAAACCTTTTTTTGGAATTGGTTTCAGTTTTGCAATTTCTCGTTGAATACAAATGTAATATATTTGAATTCACGACTGAAAATTCTTACCTTTTTGAACTTTTTCTGATTCTCAGTTCCTCTCGAGCCAACAACATGGCCACGGGACAGCTATTTTCACGCAACACACAAGCACTGTTCTATAATTATAAGCAGCTTCCCATTCAGCGGATGCTTGATTTTGATTTCCTCTGTGGTGAGTATAGCTTGGTTTGTGTCTATCTTGCTAAAATTTAATATGAATCATAATATATGGAAAATATTTGGTTTTCAAATTTACCTTTACTCTTTTCAGGGAGAGAAACTCCTTCTGTTGGTGGTATCATTAACCCAGGTTCTGAGGGATTTCAGAAGCTATTCTTTGGTCAAGAGGAAATCGCCATCCCTGTCCATGCAGCGTAACTTGAATACCATTTAGATAGAGAGGGAGGGAGAGATATAGTGAAAGACCAGGTTCAGACAATTTAACTTAGTTGTCTGTTTCTTGCAGCATTGAGGCAGCATGCGCTGCACATCCCACAGCAGATGTATTTATCAACTTCGCATCTTATAGAAGGTTAGTGTATATTTAATTCAATGCAAACTTCCTGTCTCTCTTTGTGTGTTCTTTTGTTAAGTTTTTCTTCTCTTCTTGTATTAGTGCTGCTGCTTCCTCCATGGCTGCCTTGAAGCAACCAACTATTAAAGTGGTGGCCATAATAGCAGAAGGTGTTCCAGAGTCAGACACTAAGCAGTTGATTGCTTATGCTCGTGCTAACAATAAGGTGCTTTATAAGACTAAACCTCTCATTCCTCATGATGCATTGGCGAGTCAATCTTCTGTTACTGATTGATCGTTACAGGTTATTATTGGACCAGCTACTGTTGGAGGGGTTCAAGCTGGAGCCTTTAAAATTGGTGACACTGCTGGAACAATTGACAATATCATCCAGTGCAAATTGTACAGGCCTGGATCTGTTGGCTTTGTCTCGAAATCTGTACGTCCTGGTTTGGTTTTTGAATATCTTATTTCGCATTTTGTAGTCTGCTTTAAGCTCACTATTATCCTCTTTTGTATTTCATTCTGATCATTGATTTGTCGTTCTCTATTTTCTACAGGGTGGCATGTCTAATGAAATGTACAATACCATTGCCCGTGTGACAGATGGGATCTATGAAGGTGAGTTTTTATTTTATGTTCAGAATCTACTAATGAATGTTTCTTCATGTCTATCATTTCTGATGAGTTTTGAGATGATTATTATGTTCTGGTATGGCCATAGGCATTGCTATTGGTGGGGATGTGTTCCCGGGCTCCACTTTATCCGACCATATTCTGCGGTTTAACAACATCCCACAGGTATATGAAACTTGGAATCTAAATTTTGTTGCACACTGGGATATCCGCAGGTCTATCCATCTTTCTGCTGTTTAAGCCACGAGAAAATCTGTGCTTTGAAGGCGTCAGACCCTAAGTTTAACTCCAGAATCATATTTTCTTGTTTAAAAATATTGCAGATTAAGATGGTGGTTGTACTGGGGGAGCTTGGAGGAAGAGATGAGTATTCTCTAGTTGAAGCCCTGAAACAGGGAAAAGTGACCAAACCAGTGGTTGCTTGGGTCAGCGGGACTTGTGCACGTCTCTTTAAGTCCGAAGTGCAATTTGGTCACGCAGTAAGTGCCACCAATAACTGACTGAAAGAATCCTGCATAGTAATGTTCCTCTGCTTGATATATAAATAAATCAGGGGGCTAAAAGTGGTGGAGAGATGGAATCTGCACAAGCTAAGAATCAAGCGCTAAAAGACGCTGGAGCTATTGTACCCACTTCATTTGAAGCCCTAGAATCTGCAATCAAGGAAACTTTTGACAAATTGGTCAGTTTCCAATCAAATGTGTTCTTGGCTTGCATTTCTTTCTGGTGTGATCTTTTGTTCATTGGTTTCTTCCCCTCGTAGGTTGAAGAAGGAAAGGTCTCTCCTATTAAGGAAGTTACTCCTCCACAAATCCCTGAAGATCTCAGCTCTGCAATCAAGAGTGGGAAAGTTCGGGCTCCTACTCACATCATCTCCACCATCTCTGATGACAGAGGTATTATGCTTCTGAAGTCAAACCAGATTCTCATGCTTAAGCAAGAACATTGTTGTAAACAAAATTCTCCTTACATAAAATTTGCAGGCGAGGAACCATGCTATGCTGGTGTGCCAATGTCTTCCATTATCGAACAAGGTCTTGGCGTTGGAGATGTCATTTCTCTCCTATGGTTCAAACGTAGTCTTCCCCGTTACTGTACCAAATTCATTGAGGTCTCCTCTTTTTATGTCCTGACAGAAATATTGAGCACTATTAGTTACTGCGATTGAATCTTCTTTCTGACACTTTTGAACTAAGATTAGATATGCATAATGCTGTGTGCTGACCACGGTCCATGCGTCTCCGGCGCTCACAACACTATCGTAACAGCAAGAGCAGGAAAAGACCTCGTCTCAAGTCTTGTGTCAGGTGAATTAACATCTCAATTCTCCAACTTTTTTAAGTGAAGTTTGCTACAAAATGATAAATTATGCTTATAATAAGTGATAATCCTTCCAACAAACAGGTCTATTAACAATTGGTCCTAGATTTGGTGGTGCCATTGATGACGCAGCACGATACTTCAAGGACGCTTGTGACAGGGTAAAACTCCTTTTCCTCTACATTGCGACTGCACCAGGCATTTCTTGAAACCGTGCCCCTGGGATTGATACAAAAACGTTTTTCCTTTTACAGAGTCTCACACCTTATGAATTTGTAGAAGGCATGAAGAAGAAGGGAATCCGTGTCCCTGGGATTGGTCACAGGTAAGAACTAATCAGTTCTTAGCAGGATAAGAAACAGAAGATCTTTGCTCTTACATTATAATGAATTTATTGTAGGATAAAGAGCAGAGACAACAGAGACAAAAGAGTGGAGCTGCTTCAGAAATTCGCAAGGTCTAACTTCCCTGCAGTGAAGTACATGGAATACGCAGTCCAAGTAGAGACATACACTCTCTCTAAAGCCAACAACCTTGTACTCAACGTTGATGGAGCCATTGGATCTCTCTTCTTGGACCTTCTCGCTGGAAGTGGGATGTTCACTAAGCAAGAGATCGACGAGATCGTCCAAATCGGTTATCTCAACGGTCTCTTTGTCCTTGCTCGATCCATTGGTCTAATCGGGTAATTATCATAAGCGAGACACATTCATTTTGTTCTTGAAAGCAAACTTGATTTGATTTGGATTCTGTGAATAAATTGCTGCAGGCACACATTTGATCAGAAGAGACTGAAACAGCCACTGTACCGACACCCTTGGGAAGATGTCTTGTACACCAAGTAA
The DNA here is from genome assembly GCA_023374145.1 of Lepidium sativum. Taxonomy (NCBI): domain Eukaryota; kingdom Viridiplantae; phylum Streptophyta; class Magnoliopsida; order Brassicales; family Brassicaceae; genus Lepidium; species Lepidium sativum. The sequence goes on from JAKUCM010005786.1 coordinate 11,370, forward strand.
TAATCAGACCGTTATTTACGTCACTTTTTCATCGTCATCATATTGTTCTCTCCCTCAGTTAGATGTTGTTCTCTAGATTATCTGTTGTGATTTCTCGAACAGTTCTAATAATAAATGGAAGTTATATTTTTTTAATGATGAAAATGTATGTTTACTCCAGATTTAGAAAAGTCACAATACTACACTTAGGCAATTGGTTGGATATCATCCGAATTCAATTTCAAGGAGTTACATATTATTGTTACAGGTTTAGGATTGCGTTTGGTAATAGAGTTCAAAATTAACTATAAATTGAATTTTATCGATCAAATAAATTTACTCTGATGAGTTTCCTCTTAATGGTTTCTACGTCTACAAGATCTTTTTGTATGATGAAGTCACGAAGCTTTATTATTCCACGCTAAGATTTCGAAACTAGTTTTCTAAATAAATCAATAACACATCGGTAATAGCTAAATACGTATGAAAACGGTGCCACATTGTCATGTTAGCATTTATTAATGAAGAACATATCAGCAAAATAAGGAATTGAAAAAAGAAGACATGAGTTTGTTGCCGATATTTCGGCCGACCTGACCATTGTTGAAGAGTTATGGCGGCGGGTTTATTTCATAAGGAATTATTTTACAGAACTAGCCTTTACTTCAGTAGATGGTGATAGATGTATTAAAAGTAAATGCATTTGTACAACTAGTAATAGAATGCTACTGTGCCCATCAATTTTATTTTGATGTTGACAAATAAAAATATTGAGGAAAAAGTAAAAGGCTGAGATTTTTTTTTCGTTAAAAGGCTGAGATCTTTAAGTGTGAGTAAATTGGCAGCTGGTTCGAGTAAAACGAAGCCCATAGTAAATTTAAGTAACCATACCAAACGAAGCCCATAATATTTTTATCTAAAATTTGTATTTCGCGTAACCAATTTATAAAACCGGCGCCAACTTCTCTTTTTTATTGTCGACCAATTTTTTCTTTTCTTCTTCTTGATACTCTCTTGACACAAAATTCCAGGAGACGTTTGCGTTTCTGTTATTGTTTCGACTGCTTTCTCGCGTCGCGTCCAATTTCTGCAAAAAAAATTTGTTTTCCATTGTTTGGGATTAGGAAACACGAGACAGAATCAGATATTTCTCCATAGTCTATTCAAATCATTTTCCCATTGTTCAACAGCTTCTTCCAGGAGCGCTATGGCGGATTCATCGCCGAAGGATCTGGTAAAGAAGATTATAGAGTTAGAGAAAAGTCAAGAGCATCTAAAGCAGGAGATGTCTAGGCTCAAGGTCTCGTCGGAGCTTAGGCAGTCATCACAATCTGTGTCACTGAGGAGTTACATCGGCGAGGGCCGCAAAGAGATCCGTATCCAGAGTTCGATGAATTTGATAGCTGAAGTTAGTGGTGAACAACCGTCGACCCGGAAGTTCACTAATAAACAGTATCTTAATATTTTGCAGTCGATTGGACAATCTGTTCATGCCTTCGATCTAAATATGCGAATAATCTTTTGGTGAGTAGTCGCGATTTTTTTTTTTTATTGCAGATGATAGCTATAGTATTCAGCTCTTAGTTGCTGGAGGGTTATTTGGAAAAGTGTAGTTAATTGCTATGATTCTGGATTTTTTGATTCCTAGAAGTACGTAAGCGTCGTTTGTTAATCAGTGAGCTAGATGTGATTTCGTGCATTATAGCTGCGCATTGTTCATTTGTATCTTAGTGTTATCTTGTGTATTATTTTTAATTCCAATTCGATGACATGATGATTCCAGGAATGCCATGGCGGAAAAGCTTTATGGGTACTCTGCTGCAGAAGCAGTTGGGGACAACCCAATCAATGTTATGGTAGATGCTCGAGATGCTGATTTTGCAATGAATATTGCTCAACTTTGCTCTAAAGGAGATACCTGGACTGGTAAGTTTCCTGTGAAAAGCAAAACAGGGAAGAAATTTTCAGCTGTCACTACATGTTCCCCCTTCTATGCTGACGATGGTTCTCTCATTGGAATCGTATCTGTCACAAGTGACATGGCCCCATATCTACCCCCGAGAATCTCTAAAGCTAAATCAAAGTCGCAAGAAGTTGAAACGAGTTCTATCCCTGCAAAGAATACTTTTGCCTCCAAACTTGGTCTTGTCTCTGATCAGCCTATACAAGTTGCTATATCATCAAAGATATCAGACCTGGTTAGTTCAATTGTAAATTGCACCAGCTAACTCACCTTTTATCTTGCTGTTGCATGATTTAACTAGTTTTCAAAATTGCAGGCCTTCAAGTTGAGCAACAAGGTCAGGGCGAAAATGCGAGACAGTGATACTAGTGCCACATTCTCTGAGGGTGCCAGTGGTGATAGTCATCATTCGGATCATGGTATATTAGGTGCTAGTCTCTCTGACCACAGGGACGATGCAGCATCAAGTGATGCCGGTACACCAAGAGGAAATTTTATCAAGTGTCCTTTTGGTGTCTTCACATGTAATGGCCAGAAGTTCCCTTCAAAACCCTTTAAAGATTCCACTGATGAGAGTGACGGAAAGCCTGCAGTCCATAAGGTTCTCTTCTCAAAAGCTGAAGAATGGATGGTAAAGCAAGGTTTGTCGTGGCCATGGAAAGGGAATATGCAGGAAGGTTCAAAAGAGAATAAGCCTCACCAGATTAACTCCTCTGCTGGTGTTAGGTCTGAGAGCCATGCCTCTGAAAGTATTAAGCGTACCGATGATGAGGCTTCTAGTTTGTGGTCTTCTTCTATAAGTGAGAACATCACAAGAAGCTTTAGAAGTTCTGAAGTACCGGTAGCAGTGTTAACAAGGCGGATCCAGATAGTGATTTGCTTGGAATATGAAATTTTATGGGATGATTTGACAATCGGAGAAAAAATTGGACAAGGTAATTCATTCTAATAGAACAGATTACGTCGTTTGCCTGACACATCCATTCATTATAACATCATACATTTGCCTAATTTTATGTGATGTTCTGTCTCTGTTCTGCTAACTTGCTCTAGTAATATTCCATTTTACAGGTTCATGTGGAACTGTGTATCACGGATTCTGGTTTGGATCTGTATGTTTTTGGATTCTAGTGATATCGTAGAATATGTATTTGTTGATTTATACAAGCATCTGTAAGGAAAAAGGATGTTGCAAGTTCAAAGATCTGTCGTGCTAAGAGCTTCTATGTTACCACAGGATGTAGCTGTAAAAGTGTTCTCTAAACAAGAATATTCAGAAGAAGTCATACAATCTTTTAGGCAAGAGGTATTGTTTATAATCAGTTCTCTGTACTGATGATTTCTTTGTGTGTAGTATTGGCAATAGAGAGTTAACAATTTTGTTGTTTATAATTGAACCAATATCTATACTTTCTAAATCATTTTATACTGGTCCTGTTTTACTTTGAAGGTATGGTTGATGAAAAGACTTAGACATCCTAACGTTCTGCTCTTTATGGGAGCTCTGACTTCACCTCAGCGGTTCTGTATAGTGTCAGAGTTTGTTCCACGGTTTGATTTCATTTCTTTACTTTCTTTGTGTTTTTTGGCCTTTAAGCCACTCATTATTTTAATTTCACTTTGTAGTGGAAGTCTCTATCAATTTACTGCAGAGAAGTACGTCAAAACTAGATTGGAGACGGCGTATCCATATGGCCTTAGACATTGTGAGTATTAGTTAGAGAGAACCTTTAGGAGTCTCCTAACAAAAAAAATAAAATAAAAAAATAAAAATAAAAAAAGGAGTCAATACGGATTCGCCATTAAATAGGCATTTTAAGAGCATCAGCATTGATGAACCCATGTGGGGTTCATAGAAAAAAAAAAAAAAAAACGCGGAGCCAATCACCCTCCGCCACGTGGTGAACCCGTGCCTCACAGGCTCTTCATTAAGAGCCGGGGCCACCACGTGGCGGCCCCTGATTGGCTCCGCGTTCTTGCAATTTTTATTTTTTTTTCCTTCCCTAAAATCCCCCCTCCTCTTTGAACCCCTGCTGCTTGCTGCTGATGCCCTAAGACCACCTCCAACAAGGGGTTCTTATTAGAGTTCTTAAAACCATCCACATTAGTGAACCCCCTAGGGGTTCTTAGGAAAAAAAAAAAAAAATTGTAAAAACGCGGAGCCAATCAGAACCCGCCACGTGGCTTGACTCCGTGTTCTTTTTTTTTTTTGAACTTTTTTTTTGAATTCTTTTTTCCTAAGAACCCATATTCCTAAACGTGGATGCTCTTAGTTCTTGTAGGTGTTTTGTGATCCTTCTTTTCCACTATATGACTCAGTCATCGTATATCTCATACACCATATTACATGATTCTTCACACAGGCTCGTGGTATGAATTATCTTCACCGGTTTAGTCCACCCATCATCCATCGTGATCTGAAGTCGTCAAATCTGCTGGTAGACAGGAACTTGAACGTTAAGGTAACATGTTCATCTTGAAGTAAGTTTTGGTTACCCCGAATGGAGATGATGATTAACTTTCCATCTTCAAACTAGCTTTTCTAAACCGAAAATGAAGATTTGAATAAAAGTTATAAATGATCTCCAAACTGGAGCTTGAAAGATCGTCAACTTACAGTGACGTCTCTAATAGGTTGCTGATTTTGGTCTTTCGCGCATTAAGTACGAAACATATGTAACCACCAAGTCTGGGAAGGGAACGGTACTTAACTTAAACTCCTATAGATTCAAATAACTTTTTAAAGTTACTGCTCACAATGATCTTGATTGGTTTCTCACTTGTTATGCAGCCTCAATGGATGGCACCAGAAGTTCTTCGAAATGAGTCTGCTGATGAGAAGTATAATCTCTTGTATTGTTTGGTTAATTTCCCTTGATTACTTGTTTTTTTAGCCTCAGTATAGCTCTACTATTTGCTTGATACAGGTCTGACATTTACAGCTTTGGAGTAATACTATGGGAGCTTGCCACAGAGAAGATTCCATGGGAAAATCTCAACTCGATGCAGGTATCAGTATTGAACGATAGAAAAATGAATAGAAAGTGCTTCCAATTGATTAGTTTCAATAGATATCGCAAAACCTACTTATGAACAGAGTGTTTTGCTCCATCGATGAAGCTGAACAAAAAACAAGAACCTGTATGACAAAAGATTTATTTTCAGAGTAAAGCTACAAAGAAATTTTTTACATATGAGGAAGGTAGGAATAATTATACTTGCTGCAATATGCAACGGATATAAGTGAAAGGTAGTGTTGTATTGTCTACCCATACTTCAACAATATTCTGCTTGCCGGAAATATTCATTTTCGGTCTCACTTTACTTCCTCTTGCATATCTAAACACACGTACGTACACGAATCAAGTTTGAAGAGATGCTAATTTGAAAATGGTGCAGGTGATAGGAGCTGTGGGGTTCATGAACCAGAGGCTGGAAATTCCAAAGGACATTGATCCTAGTTGGAGTTCATTAATGGAGAGCTGTTGGCACACGTAAATATACTGAATTACTACATCATTCTTGCTATAAGATTTTAACCATTAATACTACCGTTCTCTTTGATTTGGATGTTCTACATACAGCTAACGGCCTAACTCTGACATCAGTTTGTGTTTATCTTCGGTTTGTCCCACACTGCAGTGATACAAAGCTGAGACCCACATTCCAAGAGCTAATTGAGAAACTACGAGACATGCAAAGGAAGTTCCAAGTGACTCGTGCTACGTCACGTGACCTTAAGGGCAACCAAGTTAACAAAAGTCGATAAAACTCAATCGATTACCCAAACTCATCACCATCCATAAAATTTTATATTTTATATAATAGGATGAAGTGGAACGCCATATGCCTAAATTATTAATTGAAACATGTAACTACCGAACATGTAATATATTCTATCTAGCCTTAAGATATTTCAACAAAAGTTGATAACTTTTTTTTATCAGCTGGATCGAGAAAACTCAATCGATTACCCAAACTTATTATCATCCATAAAATTCTCTATTTCATATAATAGGATGAAGTTGAATAACAGATGCCTAAATTATTAATTGAAACATGTAACCACCAAACATGTAAAATCCTGTATTGGCCTCATTTTGGACACACACAAAAGAACAAATAAACAAAAAAAGTGACTTGGCCTGTTTCGAGCAGCAACAATGGGTGGAACCGTGTCATGGTGATGCATGCCAATGTCTTCCATGGCGTGGGGATTCTTGTCTTCCTGGAGGCTTCTAATCTTTCCATTTCCTGACAAAAATATTGTCTGGTCATTCATTTACAAAAAGCATGTGTTTTGTAGTATTTACAAAGTACATTTGTCTAAGATAGCGATTACAATATCGTAAGTTATAGCGGCGGGGCGGTGAGATCAAATTAATATTAAATACTAATCTCCGAATGAATACGTAAGTATGATCACTATTTATGTACGTAAATTTGGGACTATTAGGTACATGCAGGATAATATTTTGTGCGGATTATTACGTCATATACACAAACAAAAAAATGAAGATGTACGATTGTATATATTCTTACGTACTGTGGTTTCTGTCGTCAATTTCTTAAAATTCCATATCTGAATGAGAAACTTTGTATCTTTGTTAACTGCTTGTTAGGGAGCAATATACAGTCACCATCTATCTCTTCTTACGAGCAATCAAGTCCAATCGGTATTTTGATTCATTACGAGCATGGTTTTTAGCTTCTTCTATATAGACCGATTCAACTTCCACTATCCCCGATTCGACTCGCTTAGCTTCAGATTTAATTAGAGGGCACTAGGTCTAGGTAGTTGTGAATATTCCAATGTTCCGATAGGGTTTCGGTTTTTTCGAGCGAAATGGAGAATCCACCTTTGCAGGAACTGATCAAGAAGATCCTAGAGTTAGAGCGAAGTCAGGAATACCTTAGGCAGGAGTTGTCTAGGCTCAAGGTCTCGACGGAGCTTAGGCAGCCATCGCATTCTGTGTCGCCGAGGAGAAACATCCGCGAGGGAGCTTCTTCGCCGTTGCGGAGGGAGAGACTTATCCAGGGTTCAATGAATTTTAGAGCTGGATTTCGTGGCGAAAAACGATCTTCTGGGAAGTTTACTGATAAAGAGTATTTAAATATTTTGCAGTCGATGTCACAATCTGTTCACGCCTTAGATATTAATATGCGAATTATCTTTTGGTGAGTAGTTTATGGCTTCCTCTATTGTTGATTTCAGAACTTTCGGAGGATTCTTTTAGAAATGTATAGTCGAATACTTTAATTTTGGATTTGATGACGCATTGATGTGATTTTATGGATAGATGGTTTGCGTTATAGTAATGCATTGCTCTCTGGTTCCAATTTTGTGACATGATTGTTTCAGGAATGCCATGTCGGAGAAGCTTTATGGGTACTCTGCTGCTGAAGTAGTTGGGCAGAACCCAGTTAATGTCATAGTAGACGAACGTAATGCTGCTTCTGCGATGAACGTTGCTCGACGTTGTGTCAATGGAGAGACCTGGTGCGGCGAGTTTCCTGTCAAGAGTAAATCAGGGGAGATATTTTCAGCTGTCACTACGTGTTGCCCCTTCTATGATGAGAACGGCTCTGTTATTGGGATCATCTCTGTTACAAGTGACACGGCCCCATATCTGAAGCATAGAGTCTCTTTGGCTAAATCAAAGGCACTAGTAGGTGAAACGAGTTCTATCCCTGCAAGAAATACTTTTGCTTCTAAAATTGGTTTGGACGCCAAAGGCGCTGTTGTATCGAAACTTGGTCTTGTCTCTGATCAGCCTATACAAGCTGCTATAGCATCAAGGATGTCAGATTTGGTCAGTTCAATTGCTGGTTGCAATAACTCACCTTTTACCTTGCTGTTGCATTATTTGACTAATGTTGAATTGCAGGCCTTCAAGGTGAGCAACAAGGTCAGGTCGAAAATGGGAGCAGGTGATGCTAGTGCCACATTCTCTGAGGTTGGCAGTGGTGATAGTCATCATTCGGATCATGGTGTCTTTGGCGCTAGTCTCTCTGACCACAGGGACGATGCAGCACTACGTGGAGCCAGTAAATTAAGAGGGGATTTTATCCATTATCCTTTTGGTGTATTCACATCTAACGATGAGAAGTTCCCTTCTAAACCTTTCAAAGATTTCAATGATGAGAGAGATAGAAAGCCTGCAGTCCATAAGGCTCTCTTCTCAAAAGTTGAAGAATGGATGGTGGAAAAAGGTTTGGCATTGCCATGGAAAGGGAACGAGCAAGATGGTTCAAAACGAAGGCCTACGCATTCTGTATGGCCTTGGGTACAGAATGAACAAGAGAACGTTAAGTCTCAGCAGATAAAATCCTCTGCTGGTGTTAAGTCTAAGAGCCATGCCTCTAAAAGTATTAAGCATGCTGATAATGAGGCTTCTAGTTTGTGGTCTTCCTCTACAGACGAGACCAGCTCAAGCAGCGTAAGTAGTTGTGGAAGTACCAGCAGCGGTGTTATGAACAAGATTGATCCAGATAGTGATTGCTTTGAATATGAAATTTCATGGGATGATTTGACAATCGGAGAAAAAATTGGACAAGGTAATTTTTTTTTCCAGAACAGACTATCTCGTTTGCTAGATACATCCATTCTTTACAACATCATACATTTGACTGATTTTATGTGATTTTCAGTCTCTGTTCTGCTAACATGCTCCAGTAATATTCCATTGTACAGGTTCATGTGGAACTGTTTATCGCAGTCTCTGGTTTGGCTCTGTACGTTTTTGGCTTCCAGTGATATTGTAGAATATGCATTTGTTGAATTATACAAACATCCATCCATAAGGAAAAATGATGTGGAAGTTGAAAGTTCTGTCTTACTAAGAGCTTCTATGATAGCGCAGGATGTAGCTGTAAAAGTGTTCTACAAACAAGAATATTCAGAAGAGGTCATGAAATCTTTTAGGCAAGAGGTATTGTTTTTGATCCGTTCTCCGTAATGATTGCTCTGAGTGTAGTTTTGGAAATAGAAAGTTAACAATTATATGGTTTATAGTAGAATCAATATCTAAAGATTAGTAAAATGATTTTTATCTGCTTGTTTTACTTTGAAGGTATGGTTGATGAAAAGACTTGCACATCCTAACGTTCTGCTCTTTATGGGAGCTGTGACTTCACCTCAGCGGCTCTGTATAGTATCCGAGTTTGTTCCTCGGTTTGAATTCCATCTCTTTACTTCTTTTGTGGTTTAAGCCTTTCAGCCAGCTCCTAATCATTTGTATTACAATTACAGTGGAAGTCTCTTCACTCTACTGCAGAAAGCTACTTTAAAACTGGATTGGAGGCGGCGTATCCATATGGCCTTGGACATTGTGAGTATTAGTAATACTTTCTTCAGACATCTGAAATTTCCATTTCCGTGATCCTTGGCAATTGCTCCTAGAAAAGTATAAGGTGCTCTCATGTATTAGTTCTTGTAGTTATCTTGTGGTTCTTCTTTTTTACTCTATTTGACTCAGTCTCCGTACATCTCATACAGTATATTACATAATTCGTCTCACAGGCCTGCGGTATGAATTATCTTCACCGTTGTAGTCCACCCATCATCCATCGTGATCTGAAGTCGTCAAATCTGCTAGTAGACAGGAACTTGAACGTTAAGGTAACGTGTTTATCTTGAAATAAGTTTTGGTTACCTTACAGATGAACGAAGGGAAGAGGTAGATCATACAGTTCAAACTCAAACAACAAAGACATTCTAACAGTTGCCTCGCAATCGAGATGAATAATAACTTTCCATCTTCAAACTGATTGATTATATAGCTTTTCTAAACCCAAAATGAATGATCTCCAAACTGGAACTAGAAACATCGTCAACTTACAGTGACATTTCTAACAGGTAGCTGACTTTGGTCTTTCACGTATTAAGCACGAAACATATCTAACTACCAAGTCCGGGAAGGGAACGGTACTTAGCCTAGATTCATTATTGATTCAAATCCTTTTATATAGTCAACCGCTCACAATGATTTTGATTGGCTTTTCACTTGTTATGCAGCCTCAATGGATGGCACCAGAAGTTCTTAGAAATGAGTCTGCTGATGAGAAGTATGTGTTCTGTTTTGTTTATATCCCTTTGATTAGTTTTTTTATAGCCTCAGTATCTCATTAGCTCTTCTATTTGCTTGATACAGGTCTGACATTTACAGCTTCGGAGTAATACTATGGGAGCTTGCCACAGAGAAGATCCCATGGGAAAATCTCAACTCGATGCAGGTATCATTATTGAGTGATGGGTTGGTATAATCATAATTGCTGTAATATGAAAAGTATACGAGTGAAAGGTGTTGTTATGTATACTCCAGCCATACTTACAGCAATATTTATGCAACAGCTCTGCGAATGATAATGTCCTATATTCACTGCAGAACAATTCTACTTGCCATAAAATTTTCATTTTCGGTCGCACTGCACTTCCTATTGCATATATATATATACACATACACGAATTGAACACAGACATCCTTATTTGAAATATCTGCAGGTGATAGGAACTGTCGGGTTCATGGACCAGAGGCTGGAAATTCCGAAGGACAGTGATCCTAGTTGGAATGAATTAATGGAGAGTTGTTGGCAAAGGTAAATTGATATATTGAAACACACATTATCCTTACCATAAGATGCTAACCATTTAATTGTAAGGGTTCTCTTTAATTTAGATGTTCTACATGTTTCAGAGCTAATATGACATCAATTTGTGTTTATATTTTGGTTTGTCCCACACTGCAGCGATACAAAGCTGAGACCCACATTTCAAGAACTGATGGAGAAACTAAGAGACCTGCAGAGAAAGTATACATTACAGTTCCGAGCTACTCGTGCTGCGTTACCCGACAACCCTCTCCTCAAGGACAGCTAAACCAAACAAAAAAGATGACCCTTTTCTCTTACGCCTTGATGTTTCTCAACGCACCGATTGAAGACTCAAAGACTGTTCATAAGAAAAAATTCTGGAGAATTTAGTCTGATTTTCTTCTTTCAGAGGCTCACATCTTATGAATTTGTGGAAACCATGACGAAGGGAATCCTTTTCCCTGGGATTGGTAACAGGAAATAACAAATCAGTTCTTACTACCAGGAGAAACCGAAGACCCTCTCATGGAGAAATTGTTCTTCATTTTAATGGTATATTGTACGATAAAGAGCAGAGACCACAGAGACAAGAGTGGAGATGCTTTAGAAATTCGCATGGTCTAACATCTTTGCGGAGAAGTACATGGAGTATCACAGTCCAAGTAGAGACATAAATGCATACTCTCTACAGCCAACAAACTCATACTCAACGTCGATGGAGCAATTGGACCTCTCTCTCGGACATTCTGGCTGGAAGTGGGGTGTTGCAAGCAGAAATTCGATCAGTATAGACTTGAACATCAACATGGTAAGATGTCTTGTAACCCAAGTAAATATATCATTATCTCACTTGGCTTCTTGTCATCATCTTAATCTTCCAGTTCTATCCCTCCATTCAATGAGGCCTCTTTTTTTGTGAAGATGATCTGTGTAGCCTCTAACTTTCAGGTAATTGCAGTCTAGTCCCAATTTTTTGGTATTTTTACAACGCCTTCTCTAACTTCCTAACGCTATGAAATCATCTTAGTTTGGAAAGTGACATCTAAAGTAAGATTGAATTATAAAATAGTGTTCGGATTGGTCATATGACTCATATCCAAATACAAAATATAAACTATGCCACCTTGGCAAGATAGTACTTACTAATAAGATATTGACAATAAAAAAGATAGTATTTACTAATGAAGAAGATATCAGCAAAAGGATATTGACAAAAAAAGATAAAATGTTTTAAATTAAAAAAGTTGAGTTAGTTGCCGATATTTTGGCCGACAAACATCGATCGCGACTGCAATATTGGAGTTCAAGCGGTGAGGCGGCGATCATTTTAGTTCTTTTTTAATATAATTCGAGTAACCTAATTTAAAGAAGCACAAAAAAAATCCGCACCAAAGAGATTTATTTTCCGGTTCGGTTTAACGGATTTACACACTATGAAATCGATTAATCTGTAGTTCGGATAAGCTATATGAATATTTATGATGTTTCGGATGAATATACTTCTGTTTCCAGAAACATTCTAACCCAATATAACACTCTTAAATTCTAGTACTACTGCTGACAATTTTTTTTTTTTTTTGTTATAACTACTAAATTTTACCTTTTCCTCTTAGTACATAATTAAAGAACAAAATTCCAATTGGTTCATCATGTGACCAAAATTAACTAGTTCTTACTTTTGATTGTAGACTTACAAGCAATCTATTAAGTAATCTAAGTTTATAACTTTACACGTACAGTGGATGGCTCAACATTAATGCGCCAATTATATAATAAGGTTTGCATAAAATTACGGAATCATAACAAACAAGTGTCTCCAAAAAAAGGAGGTAGTGAATTGAACCCTAAAACACAAAAAACGTGAAAGCAAAAAGTTTCCATTATTGTTGACTGCTTGAGACGGTAAAGTGTTGTGTCAAAATTCTTCAAAATTCCAATATTTTCTTTTGTAGAGAGAGAGAAAACTTTGTTCTTCGGTTAGGGAGCGAGAGATAGTCAATCTGTCGTCTCTCTCCATAGTCAAATCAATCTGTCATGTAAGCAGCTTCTTCAAGGTCCGATTCAACTCGAACGATCTCCGATTCAACTCGCTTTAGCTTCAGATTTGAGCGGAAAGCTAGTAATTGTGATTTCGTGTTCTCTGGTAGGGTTTCCGTTTTTATTTCAAGCGCAATGGAGACTCCACCTGCTGGGGAGCTTCTGAAGAAGATACTAGAGCTAGAAGAAAGTCAGGAGCATCTGAAGCAGGAGATGTCGAGGCTTAAGGTATCAACGGAGCAAAGGCAGCGATCACATTCCGTGTCGCCGCATCGGCCGGCGAGAAGAAACATGGGCGACGGAGCTCTGGCTTGGAGAAGGAGCGGCGCGGCCTCGTTTCGTCACGCTTCACCGTTGCGGAAGGAGAGCCATATACAGGATTCGATGAAATTGAGAGCTGGAGTTGGTAATGGGGGACCATCGGATGGAAAGTTCGCGGATAAACACTACTTAAATATTTTGCAGTCGATGGCACAAGCTGTTCATGCCTTCGATCTAAATATGCGAATAATCTTTTGGTGAGTAGTTCCATCTTTTGAATGTAGTGTATGTTGAGGATTATTTGGAAAAATGTATAGTGAGATGCTATTAATCTGGATTTGATTTCTGTAATTCCGGAACCGTCTTTGTTAATTAGGGAGTAAGATGTGATTTCATGGATTTGCATTATAGTTTAGCATTGTTCATTTGTAGTATCTTCTATAATGTGTTATGTCATCAGATTCCAATTCGATGACATGACTGTTCCAGGAATGCTATGGCGGAAAAGCTTTACGGGTACTCTGCCGCTGAAGCACTTGGGCAGAACCCAATTAATGTTATTGCAGATGATCGGAATGCTGCATTTGCAATGAACATTGCTCGACGTTGTGTCCAAGGGGAAAGCTGGACCGGTGAGTTTCCTGTCAAGAGTAAATCAGGGGAGAGATTTTCAGCTGTCACTACGTGTTCCCCCTTCTATGATGATGACGGTGCTCTCCTGGGGATCATTTGTATGACAAGTAACATAGCCTCCTATATTAACCCGAGAATCAATTTGGCTAAATTAAAGGCACAAGAAGGTGAAACGAGCTCTATCCCTGCAAGGAATACTTTTGCCTCCAAACTTGGATTGGATGCCAAAGAAGCTGTTATATCGAAACTTGGCCTTGACTCTGATCAGCCATTACAAGTTGCTATAGCATCAAAGATATCATATTTGGTTAGTACAACTATAGATTGCATATTTTCACTTTTCATCTTGCTATTGCATTATTTGAGTAGAGTAAATTTTCCAGGCATCCAAGGTGAGCAACAAGGTCAGGTCGAAAATGCAAGCAGGTGATACTAGTGGTACGTTCTCTGAGGGTGGCAGTGGTGATAGCCATCAATCAGATCATGGTGTCTTTGATGCTACTCTCTCCGATCACAGGGATGATGCAGCATCAAGTGGGGCCAGCACACCAAGAGGGGATTTTATCCAATCTCCTTTTGGTGTATTCACATGTAATGATAAGAAGTTCCCTTCAAAACCCTTTAAAGATTCCAGTGATGAGAGTGATGGAAAGCCTGCAATCCACAAAGTTCTCACCTCAAAAGCTGAAGAATGGATGGTAAAGAAAGGTTTGTCATGGCCGTGGAAAGGGAATGAGCAAGAAGGTTCGAAAGGAAGACCTACTCGTTCTGTATGGCCTTGGGTTCAGAATGAACAAGCGAAAGGGAAGTCTCACCAGATTAATGCCTCGTCTTGTGTTCAGTCTGAAAGCCATGTCTGCGAAAGTAATAAGCCTATGAATAATGAGGCTTCAAGTTTGTGGTCGTCCTCTTTAAATGCGAATAGCACAAGCAGCACTAGTAGCTGTGGAAGTACCAGAAGCAGTGTAATGAACAAGGTTGACGCTGAGAACGAAAGCTTGGAATATGAAATTTTATGGGATGATTTGACAATTGGAGAACAAATTGGACAAGGTGATTTAGTCTCTTTCACGGGTTATCTCATTTGCCAAATATCCATTTTTATACCAATCATATCAAACTATGTGACGTTCTATCTCTCTCTTCTGCTAACTTGCAGTTATTTTCCATTTCACAGGTTCATGTGGAACTGTCTATCACGGTATCTGGTTTGGATCTGTACGTTTTTTTGGCTTATGCTGATATTGTAGAATATGCATTTGTTAATTATGCACACACCATTAGAAAACAAAAAAGAAAAAAGAAAGTTGCAAGTTCAAAGATCTTTCATATTGAGAGCTGCTGTTTCACCGCAGGATGTAGCTGTAAAACTGTTCTCCAAACAAGAATATTCAGAAGAAGTCATACAATCTTTTAAACAAGAGGTATTATTTTTAATCCCTACTGACTAATGATTGCTCTGAATCTAAATTTGGCAAAAGAGGGCTTTTTATTGGTTTTTAGTCGAACAAACATCTAACTTTTATCTTTCATATTGTAGTAGTGAGATTGCTTTGTCATCTACAACGATCTTTAGTACTAAAGGATATTCAGTTACAAACTGCATTTCATTGAACAATGAATAATTTCTAAAAACATCTAACCCAAAATCTGAATTGCATGTTTGGGCCTTGTTTTATTGTGAAGGTACTGTTAATGAAAAGACTTAGACATCCTAACGTCTTGCTGTTTATGGGAGCTGTGACTTCACCTCTGCGCCTTTGTATAGTGTCGGAGTTCCTTCCACGGTTCAATCTCCTCTCTTTTGTTTATGATTTTCCCTTTCTTTTTCACTTTTTGATCTTTAAACCATAGCTCTTATCTATTCCCCTAATCATTTGAATTACTATTTGCAGTGGAAGTCTCTTCCGTCTACTACAGAGGGGCGTGTCAAAACTGGATTGGAGGCGGCGTATTCATATGGCCTTGGATATTGTGAGTATTAGTCACACGTTTACTTGACATGTAATTTTTCCATTTCTATAGTGAATGATGATTGCACGTAGACAGTTTTTGAAGTATGACCTTCTGTTTGATTGCTTCTTTGTATTTATCTTGTGATCCTTCTTTTCCCCTTTATTTGATTCAGTAACCATGCATCTTACCTTGCATGTTACATGATTCTTCACACAGGCTCGTGGTATGAATTATCTTCACCATTGTAGTCCACCCATCATCCATCGTGATCTGAAGTCGTCAAATCTGCTGGTAGACAGGAACTGGACCGTTAAGGTAAGATATTCGTCTTAAGATACATTTGGTTCCCTGTAATCCATATTGATAATTATTTTGCATCTTAATAGTGATTATATATATTTTTAAAACGAAAATTAAGCCTTAAAATAAAACAAATTGTTCTATGTGAAAGAACTGAAAAAGTGAGACTCAGATCTTTAAAATAGAACTATTAACATCACCAACTTACCTGGACATGTCCGACAGGTAGCTGACTTTGGTCTTTCGCGTATCAAGCATGAAACATACCTAACTAGCAAGTCTGGGAAGGGAACGGTACTTAATTTACACTCTTATTGATTCAGATCCTCTTTTATAGTCCACCGCTCACAATGATCTTGGTTGACTTTTTACTTGATATGCAGCCCCAATGGATGGCACCAGAAGTTCTTCGAAATGAGTCTGCTGATGAGAAGTATATACTCGTATATTGTTTGGTTAGATTCTTGATTAACAATATTTATTAGCCTTCATTGCTGACTAAGCTCTTTTTTATTTATACAGGTCTGATATTTACAGCTTTGGAGTAGTACTATGGGAGCTTGCCACCGAGAAGATCCCATGGGAAACTCTCAACTCTATGCAGGTATTTTTTTTTTGATAGATAGAGCAAGAATAAGAAAATGTGTCAATATGACAATTTGTCCTAGAGATCTTAACTTTGGAAAAATTTACTTATAAACTACATTATCTTTTCTGTCAATTATGCTAAGATCTCATAAAAAGTTTCTTTATGTCAATAGATTATCTGTGAAAATTCATTTAATTGTAGTATTTAGGTAAGTAGGAGCCATAAAACCATTGTACTTACGGTAATATGTGAAATGTGTTGTTGCATAGAATGTAATCATACATAGTAAAGATTATATATAGGGACAATGTCTTGACGAATATGATATCTTGTTATCGTTGCACGACCTGCTTGCCAAAACTTGTTTTTCAAGTCTCACTGTGTTTCCACTTGTATGTATACACACACGAATCAAGTTTGAAGAGATGCTTATTTGAAATATGGTGCAGGTGATCGGAGCTGTGGGGTTCATGAACCAGAGGCTAGAAATTCCAAAGGACATTGATCCTAGTTGGAGTTCATTAATGGAGAGCTGTTGGCACACGTAAACAGATATATATTGAATACCACATAATCCTTGCTATAATAAGATTTTAACCATTGATTAATTTGTGTTTCTATTTTTGTTTGTCCCACACTGCAGCGATACAAAGCTGAGACCCACATTCCAAGAACTGATGGAGAAACTAAGAGGCATGCAGAGAAAGTATACATTACAGATCCAAGGGACTCGTGCTGCAGTAGCTGACAATTCTCTTCTCAAGGACAAGTAAACATATCAAAAGATGAGCCTCTTAATATGCTTTTTTTATTCCTCAATGCACTGCTTCAAGACTGAAAAGACATTCATGAGACAAAGGAAAGAGAAGTAGTGTGTTTTTGAGCAGTAACAGTAAATTGGTGTAATTACAACGTGGAGGAAAGTGATAAAGCAGAGATAGCCACTGGAATTCTGAGACTGGTCTTAAAGCAATAAGTGATTGTGTGATGTTATTGGGTCATTACACAAATTACCAAAAGAAGCGTGTGGCTCAGGTTAGTTACTGTAATTGGGGTTGTTCTGCTATCTCTGTATCTGGTGAAAACTTACAGAAAGTGACGTGAAAGGAATTTGATGTGAAGCTGATTGCAAAATACCACGTGCTTTGAATATTAAGTAGTTGGGTAGGTGGGCAAGATAGTACACTTGCATATGAGTTCGTTCTAAATTTGTATCTGATCAAGCGTAGAAGAACCATTTTATGGTTTTACTTTGTATAGGAAGACAAGCAAAAGTAGGGAAATTGAGTGAATATTGCGACATCATTGGGGGATTTTTCCAAAAAAACTTTGGAGCAACCTTTTATTGGGAAATTGTGTTTTTACCTCAATTTAGGGATGTATGGAACAATAAATTCTAAATAATTTTGAATGATTTAAATTTTCTGAAGTTTTTTGACTTTGTGACCAACTCTGCTTGGGATTTAGATTCTAGCTTTCTTCGTTTGTTGGTCACTGGCGACTGCAACCAAAAAAATTATTTTTTGTTCGTTTGACAGTCGCCGCGATCCGTCGCCGCGATCAGTCGCTGTGTTATTTGTTTAGTGGTCGCGCGACTAGCGACTGATCGCAGCGACTGGTCGCTGTGTTGTTCGTTTACTGTCGCGCGACCAGCAACACAATGATAAAATATTATCAATAAGTACTGGGATTAAGTTTCAAAAAGCTACAGGTTTCTTACCCGTAAGGCCATTTTCTTGAGTTTATTCATTTGTGAGAACTTCTGATATGCCCTGGTCGGTCTAAACTAGAAGAAAGAAGCCACTTAGGCATGAAGAAGTGGAGAATCAACCACAAGCATCAACGGATCAGACTCTAAGGATTCGTCATGATCAAGGGTCAGGATCGGATAAGAGATAGAAGCCTTTGTATGTATTAGAGGGATATAATAATTGTATATAATAGAATGATAGAAGGATAATACATTTTCACGGAGGTTTCGTGTAACATTCATCGAGAACAAATTACAGAGAATAAACAGAATTTCAAGTATCTTGGCTTTTCTCTTAACAATTGGTGTGGTGTTGAGCCGACTTCAAACCTCCGATGACACGACCAGCGGAACTGCTAACTAGCACCGAAACCACCGCTCGATTTGAGGTCCAAGATACTCGCTTGGAGCAGCTTGAAGAGCGACTGGGGAAAGTTGAAATGGGGTTGCAAGATTCGAAGAAATTGGCGGAGGAGTGCCAAAATTCGTTGAGCAATCGCGTTGATACAATCCTGCAATCGCTCAGTCCTTTTCCTCCAGTGAAGCATCTTGCACACCTCCTTCGTCGGGCTTTGGCGTATCTCAAGCTTCAATTTCTCTGCAAGAACACGGGTTAGTACACTCTCCTATTTGTCAATCGCAACCGGCGCAAGATTGCGTCGAGGTCGGCACGTCATCTTTGGCAGCTGCTCTTACCAATCGGGACACATGTTAGAAGAAAATTTATCTCCGATTTTCGATGGCTCAGACGCTCATACATGGTTGAGCTTATTAGAAAGGTTCTTTCTGGGTCATACTCGGATTCTGAGAAATTTTGCCTCGTTTCTTTTGGATTAACAGGTCGAGTTCTCAGTTGGTTTGATTGGGAAATTAGCAGTGCCCCTTTTAAGGATTTGGAAAATTTTTGGAGTAAATTTCTCCTCTGATTTGGCCGCAGTAGCAATGTTCTTCAAGTCGATAGGCTCCACAATCTGGTTCAGCATGACTCCATCGAGGACTATGTTGAGGAATTTCAACGCCTATCCGCGCCGATGACTGATCTTACAGAAAAACATCAGGTAGCTATCTTTAAGAAATGTCTTAAGCCGGAACTTCAAACCCTATTGCGTTTGCTAAAACCCCTTTCTTTACCGGAGATGATAAGCTTGGTTCTGGATATGGCTCATGATGTCATGGCCAGAATTATTGGTGAGGCTTTAGCCAAAGGTGGAAAATCTGAGTCGTTTTATGGGTCTGTTGCAAGTTATTCGAGACCTATTTCCGCAGAGGCACAAAGTTGGAAGTTGAAGTCTTATACTCCGTCGTTCACAGTTGATTCGACTTTGTCTTGTGGCTTAGTAGCGAACACAATTCGTAACCGAGGTCGTCGAAACCTGTCACCAGCAGAATACAAAGAGCGGAGAAAGAAAAAACTCTGTTTCCGTTGTGATGCTCCCTGGATCCCTGGTCACAAGTGTCCGAAGAGTGAACTTCAGGTCATGCTCTTGACGCATGACTATGATATCTTGTTATCTGAGGGTACGTCGGAGAGTCCGGAAGAGGAGATTGTTTTCCAACCCCATTGCTGCAAATTATCACTTAGTGTATTTTTGGGAGAAGACACACCAAGGACTATGAGAGTTAGAGGTCGAGTAGGGAAACTAAAGTGGTCATTTTACTTGATAGTGGGGCTAGCCACAATTTTGTTTCACCAGCGATGGCCACCAACTTGAAGCTCAAATGTCGGGTACTCTCTGGTTGTTAAGTTTCATTAGGAACGAGATTAAAGGTCCAATGTAATGGTGTGTGTCAGGGAGTGCAATTCTCGGTTGCTGACACTATATTTGAGACAAACTTTATCTCATTGGAGTTAGGATCAGTGGATTTCATATTAGGTATGCAATGGTTGCGCACCTTAGGAAGATGTGAATGTGATTTTAAAGAGCAATGGATTTCATTCCGGTATCACGACAAGCAAGTCACTTTACTTGGTGATCGAGAGCTACATTAGTTGGTGCATCATTTGACCCGGTTAAGAAGCAGCTCGACAACAAGCTTCTGTGATGTCGGACCAGTATCTATGGCCACGATTTCGAGTCCTATATCATCTTATTCCCCGTAAATACTCAACACTTTACTAACATCTTTCGTTGTGTTGTTCAAGGATCCTTCTTCACTACCGCCTCTTAGGGGTCATGAACACTCCATCACATTGAAACTGGGTATGACTACTATCTCAATACGGCCCTAGCGTTACCCACACACTCAAAAAGAGGAGATGGACCGTCAAGTGCATGATCTGTTGACCAAAGGAATGATTAGACCAAGCCGCAGTCCATTTTCCATCCCTGTGTTGTTGGTTCCAAAGAAGGACAAAGGTTGGCGGTTGTGTGTCGATTACAGAGCACTTAACAGGGCCACAGTCCCAGATAAGTATCCCATACCTACTATAAATCAATTATTAGATGAACTAAAAGATGCTTGTGTCTTTTCGAAATTAGACTTTCGTTCAGGGTATCACCAGATTCGAATGTGTGCACAAGATATTGATAAAACTACATTCAGGATGTTTGATGGCAATTACGAGTTCTTGGTTATGCCCTTCGGCTTAACTAATGCCCCTGCAACTTTTCAGAGATTAATGAACGAAATCTTTAGGCCTTTTCTTCGGAAGTTTGCACTTATTTTTTTGATGATATCCTCGTGTATAGTCTGTCATTATCTGAGCATATTGACCACCTCACTCAGGTTTTTCAGGTTTTACATCAGCAACAAGTATTTGCGAATCAGAAGAAGTTCACTTTTGTGCAGGACATAATCGAATACTTGGGTC
>JAKUCM010005787.1:0-37336 GCA_023374145.1 Lepidium sativum
GAGAGAATAAGTCTTAAATAAAAGAAAAACAAAAATATCGAATTTCGGAAACTGAACTCGATAAAATACCAGAATAGATCCTAAATATATACCTGGAAAACTGAATCCAAACATAAACTAGAATCGAATCCAACCGCGAACTAGAACCGAATATTTAACCGAAGTTGTAATAGATGTATATTTTTGTTAAATTTTAACTTATAGAATTTTTTCTATTATATTTTTATTAAATTTAAATTTTACATATAAAAATTGTAATGAAACCTAGTTTATACCTATTTTTAGGGGTCGTTCTGAACTTTATATTAATTTTATCCTAAAGTTTATACAACGGTCAAAATGAATGTGTTTTCTGCTTTAATATACAAAACTAGGATTATACCAATACTATATTGTAGGATTTGATTGTTTGTTCAACTCGTGTTTATTTAGATTCTTAGACCTGTGTTGATATTTTGAATATGATTTTCGAAATGTTATTTTAGAGGCACGAAACCCACACCTTAATTAACTCAAATTAGAGGAACCCAATCCGGTAAAATATACCAATGAGTCTTAAATCTAATTAATTGGAAAACCAAATTAAACCGAATCTGAATCAAATCAAGAATCCAATCTATAAATTTATTTTGTAAAAACTTTGAAAACTTAGATCAAAATACACTAACCCAAACTCAGTCTATACCGAACCAAATCCGATCCGAAAAATAAAAAAATCAGAAAAAATGTTAATCAAAAGAATAAAAAAATTGAATTAGAAAAACTAAATCTAAGAAAATAATAGAATGGATAATATATTTATGTACCCAAAATACCAAATCTAAACAAAAGCGAAACCGAATAAGAACCAAATTTGTAATCGATATATTTTTTTAAAAATTTTATTTTAAAATTTTTTTCTCGATTAAATGTTTATATCAAAGTTTATAATAAAATCCACT
Organism: Lepidium sativum; assembly: GCA_023374145.1. Taxonomy (NCBI): domain Eukaryota; kingdom Viridiplantae; phylum Streptophyta; class Magnoliopsida; order Brassicales; family Brassicaceae; genus Lepidium; species Lepidium sativum. Next base: position 942 of record JAKUCM010005787.1, read on the forward strand.
TTAAGCTTATTTTTTTTGGATCATAAATTAATTTTATCCTAAAATTTATAAAAGGGCAAAATTGAAAACGCATGCTGCTTTAATATATAAACTTATCTTAGAATCTTAATTTATAATTTTATTTATTGTTAACTATATAAATTTGTAAGCACTTCAAAAAGTGCAGTTTTCTAATGTTTATAAAATTTTGTGGTTTCTCTATAATGGATTCATAGACAAATGTCAAACACAGACGAATAGGTCTAATCGTTTACGTTTGACAATTACGTTTTTACAAATTATACCATGAAGAATTCTGTAATAATTGACCTTAGCGCAAGTGTGTCTGCGAGAGAGACTTACACAAAGGCAGACAAGTAAGTAGCTTTGGCTGTTGTAGAGATATCAAGAGGAGGCAAAGTAGGAATAAGCTTAATAGACACAACTTCTGTCTGCTTCGCGACACCAAGTATTACTGCAGCTGCTATTGTTAGTACCAAAGCCAACACTCTCATCATTAACTCAACTCCTTTTCTCGATCCACTCTCCTTCCTTCCTTCCTCCATTTCCATACCGTTCATATTGTTCTTACCCTCGTGCTCCATTTAGGGATTAAGAAAGAGAAAGAGATATTGAGAGATAATCAAGATTGATCTTACTCTAAGTTGATCTCATCATGCTGTCAATATGAGAAGAGAGACGAGTGTATATATATTGAATGCGCTTACTTAATGATATGTCAACGTGGCTTTGAGATTATGTGGCGCGAGCTTATAACTATAGATATCTATGAGTAAATACAATATTTTTTTAGATAATATCACCAAAAATGTCCTATTAACTTAGTTAAATTATATGGAATGTTATTTTCTTGGTATCTCCGATTACTGTTGCTTTCTCTTTATTTGAAAATGACTCTTTTACCTTCTATAATTCAATTTCTTCTATAGGTGTCAGTTCACTCTTTTCTTTTTATTTTCCTTTTTCCTCTCTTCTATTTTGCTCACGTCTTCACTCTATTTTTTTTTTCATTTTTTCTATAAAAAAATCTTAATTTTTATTTGCTTCACCCTTCTTCTCTCTTTTTCTATAGCAATCAACCCTCCTTTAATTTTTTCTCTTTCTTCTTCTTCTTAACGATTTCAATTTTTCTATTTATCTTTTATTCTTTTTTCTCTATATCTTTTTTTCTCTTTTTCTCTTTTATTTTATGTTCATATACATATCTTTATATTGCAAAATTACTCTATTTCATGCTATAAGATATCATTTTTGTCCTCATATTATAAATTCATGTCCCATATTATTTTGTGTCCCCATATTTTAATATACTCATGTAATATCATATTTAAATGTATCTATATTCTGTAAATATTAATCTAGTACAAAATTGTTTGTGTCCACGTCCATGTTATTCTTCATCTCTCCATAACTAAAAGTTAGCTCTACGTTATGTTATAAGATATCATTGATACTCATGTATATATATCTATGTCATGACATATTTTAGTCAATATATACCTTATATATATATATATATATAAATCATCTAGTACAATATCATTTGTCTATATGCCCATTATACTCGCCATGTCCTACAATTAAAAAATTAGCCTCATGTTATGCTTCAATAGATCATCTATGTCGTTATCCATCTCCCTCATGTTTTGAATTTATCCCCATATTTTGCTATAAGATATCATATATGTCCATGTCTCCCATGATTACAAATTAGGCTCATGTTATGTTATACGAAATTATCTATGTTCATGTATATGTCTCCATGATTAATAATTAGCCTCGTGTTATACTATAGGATCTCATCTAATTTCATGTCCATGATCTCATATTTTAATATGTTCATCTCATGTCATATTTAAGTGCAAGGTCATATTTATCTATGTCCATTTCAATGTTCATGTCCCTCATCTATGATGTTTATGTCCTTATGTTTAAAAATTAGCATCACACTATGCTTATATTTTTCCACGTCTCTACCTTGGTAAAAATTCTTCTCATGTTTCTTTAATATCATGTCCATCACCTTTTAGTAAACATTTATGTGTCCATGTCAACATGTTTATAATTATCCTCATGCATGCTATATGATATTATCGTTGTGCATCTCTATGTATTCGTGTTTAAATATGATTCATGCTTAAAAATTAGCATTATGTTATGATATAAGATATCATCTATGTTCATGTCCATGTCCCACATGTTTAAATATGTTTATGTCATGTCATATTCAAGTGTATATATACCATGGATATATATATATATATATATATATATATATATATATATATATCTTTTAGTACAAAATCATTTGTGTTATGCACATGTAAATCTTCATGTCCTCTACGTTTAACATTTGTCCATGTTCCACCATGGTTAAAAATTCTCCTCATGCTTCTTCGACGTCCATGTCGTCCTATTTAGTAAATTCGTCCACGTCTATAACATAAAATTAGTGGCCAATGTCTCTGACTATCCTTAAAATCGTCTTTCGGCATGTTCTCTTCCTCAAGATAAAAAGGTAAAAACAAGAGTATTTGGTAGGACGTAAACATAAAAAAAAGGATATATTTTTTGGTAGGGATGTAACTAAAAGAAAAATGTAAACTAATAAAACTCTCGACACTCAGTTCCACATTATTGTCTCTAATTATTTTTCATAACAATTGCTTCATGTCTAGTAGTTTACATTTTTTTACTTGACGGTGTTCGTTTTATGTCTCAAAACCTTATCTTCAGAGTAGTATCTTACGACTTGATGATGTTCGTTCATTTAATTGGATTTGAGTTATTGTGCGGTAAAAATTGGAGAAATAACAGTGTTCATTCACATGTTTTTATTCTTTGACGTGTTCTCTGAAACTTTTTTGTGGCACTATACTTAAGATTACGTATAATTTTTCCATGTAATTGATCTGTTTTGCTATACTTGTGTTAATCTAATGAATAAAATTTCAGACGACAAAAAAAATTCCAATTACATAGAAACAGATCTGAGCCGCGATCAACACCAACAAATCTCTACCAGTTAATGAAATATACATGTCCCGAAAACAGAGTATAAGACTAACAAAAATCCTAGCAGAAACTTTATTATTATTCGCTTTGGTCAATATATAGGAACTCACATAGGAAATATGAGTAATCTATGGTATATAGTATTATTCTCTTTGTGTGAAAAAGAAGCTAAAAGTAGTGATACTTCATTATTAATAAGAAACGATGGCTTAAATAACCTTACATGAATCAAAGCTAAAAGTCATATTTCATTGATAAGAAACGATGGCTTAAATAGCCTTACATGAATTAAAAGAAAATAGAAACACCCTGCAATCTAGGAAATAAACTGAGCAATAATTTATGACATGATCTCCTAAACACTCGGACCTTTATTGGCAAGCAATGACTTATTCAACATAAAGACAAAGACTAAATCAACTCTAACAATCCCTCTCTTGAGCTGATTCCCTGAATTCAGCTTACTTCAGATAACGAAACAATTCCAAGCAAATCACGTAACTTCTCAAACTGATTCAACTTAAGTGGTTTAGTGAAAATGTCCGCCACTTGATTCTCTGTTGCACAATGCTCCAATTTGACAGTTTCACCATTCACCAAGTCTCTAACATAATGGAACTGTACCTCAATGTGCTTGCTTTTCCCGAGAAGCACTGGATGCTTTGACAACTGAACTGTCGAACTATTATCACACTGAATCACGGTTGCAAACTTCTCTTCAACTCCAATCTGTTCCAACACTCTTCTAATCCACACACACTGACTGGCACAGAACGCAGCAGCTATTTTATCTTCTTCCGTAGTGGAAAGAGCAACAACTGGTTTTTTTTTATGCCCATGAAATCTTACCAGACGCCAATAAGAACACACATCTTGTTGTGCTTCTTCGATCATCTAAATCACCAGCATAATCTCTGTCTGTGAAAGCTAGAAGCTTAGGACCCCTACTTTCTCCTTTCTTGTAAAGAATTCCAAGCTCAGTTGTGCCTTTTAAATACCTTAAGATTCTTTTCGCAGCAATCCAATGTGACATCTTTGGACTCGCCATGAATCAACTTAAGAGACACACACCATACATCAAGTCATGTCTTGTCACTGTTAGATACATGAGACTCCCCACCAACTGTTTAAACATGGTCTCATCTATCTTCTCACCATTTTCATCATTTGTGAGCTTTGTTCCTGGTACAATTGGGTTCTTCACATCATTGCTTTCCTCCATGCCAAATCTTGTTAAAACCTCATGAGCATACTGTTTCTGACAGATAAAAATTTCAGCACTACTCTGTTCCAATTCTATCCCAAGAAAATGCCTCATTCAAATTCTAGCATCATCGACTTCTTAAAGTTATCACACAAGCCCTTATTGTTCCTAGCAAATATTAAATCGTCCACATACAAGCTTACAATATGTTACCTCTTTTTGTCTTAGTAAACAGCGTGTGTTCACTTGAACATCTCTCGAACCCTTCTCTCAGAAAGTATCCTTCAATACGGCTGTACCACGCTCTAGGAGCTTGTTTGAGCCCATACAACATTTTTCTCAGCTTGTACACCTTCTCTTCTTCTCCTTTTTTTATAAAGTCCTCTGGTTGTTTCACATATACTTCTTCCTTTAAGTCCCCATGCAAAAACGCACTATTGACGTCTAATTGAAAAATTTCCCAGCCTCTTTGTGCAGCAGCAGCAAGGATAGATCGGATATTGTCAAGGCGAGCCACGGGAGCAAATACTTTAGTGTAGTCTATGCCATAGCATTGAGCATATCCTTTAGCAACCAACCTTACCTTGTGCTTCTCAACTTCTCCATCTTCATTTAGCTTAGTTTTGAATATCCATTTTACTCCAATTGGCGTAACTCCTTTAGGCAAGGTGGTTAATTTCCAAGTGTTGTTCTTCACAACTGACTCAAACTCACATTTCATGGCCTCTCACCACACAGCCTCTTTCATTGCTTCACTGAAAAGAACAGGATCGCCTTCTGTCATCACTAGAAGCATGACCGACAAATTTGCTTTTTACTCTTTATTTTATGCTAAGATGTAATCAGCTAAATGTGGTGGCCTTCTTCTTATTCGAGATCCTCCAGTAGGTAAACTTGTACTTGTCAAAGCTGGAGTTGGTGGTGATGAACTACCAGAAGACACTTCTCCACTTGAACTCGGCAGAATGGGACTTGTGTTCACTTCTCCTTCTTCTTCTGCATTTGTCGTGTTCACTTCTCTTTCTTCTTCTGTATCGGTTACTTTCTCATCACCAAATTCCAGTTTTTGTTCTTTTTTACCGGTTTGAGCCCGATCTCAGCTCTTAATTTCATTGAAGACCACATCTTTGCTCACAACAATTGTCTTTGTTACTGGATCAAACAATCTCCATGCCTTTGACTCTTCACTTATTCCCAGAAAAACACATGTTTTGCTCTTGTCATCCAGTTTCCTTCTCCTTTGATCAGGTATGTGTACATACCCTATGCATCCAAATACCCAAAAATACTCCACCACAGGTTTCTTATTGCTCCAAGCTTCTTCATGTGTGATTTCTTCTAATGATGCGATTGGTGATCGGTTTTAGATGTGCACACTCCACTTCGTGGCTTCTAACCAGAATTCTTTCGGAACTCTCTTCTCATTCAGCATGGATCGAACAGCATTCATGATCGTGCGATTCTTTCTTTCAGCAACTCCGTTCTGTTGTGGTGTGATTGATGAAAACCTTCTTCCAACTCAGAGAATCACTCCTTACATCCTGTCATGTGATTGCTGCAACCCGAGTCCAGAAACCAAACTTCTTCTCTCTTTGTTCGGTGTTCCTCCACATAAGACATTAGGAACAATTCTTCTTCTTCCTCTAACTCAGTGCAGTTTGCTTTCTTCTCCCATTCAGGACATTCATTCTGATAATGTCCTAATTTTTGACATTTCCAACATTCTACAATGGCACATTCAGTGTTTCTTCCTCTTCCTCTACCACTGCTTCCTCTGTGAGCTCCACGTCCTCTTCCTCTGCTCACACTGTTTGATGTTTCATCCTGAGAAACATTCAAAGCTTGTTCCTCTTGCATGTATCCATTCATTCTTTGCTCATGAACTAGTAAACTTCCGTGCACCTCATCGATGCTCAGAGTACTCGGATCATTTGACTCTCAATCGAGCATACCACATAGTCAAATCGAGTAGTTAGGGATCGGAGAATCTTACTTACAATCGCACTTTGTTCCATCACTTCTCCATTCACCTTCATCTTATTTACTATTGCCAAAGTTCTTCCTACGAAGATATCAATCTTCTCTCCCTCGGTCATGCTTAGCAGCTCGAATTCTCTTCTTAGAGCCTGCAATTGTGCTCTTTTCACCTTAGTCGAGCCTTGATACTTCTTCCTCATCGATTCCCAAATTGATTTCGAGGTACTCTTGTCAAGGATCGTTTCCAGAATCTCCTTATCAATGAATGAAATAGGAAATTTTAAACTTTCAAATCCTTGAGCTTTGCATCGTCAATGGATTTTCTCTGCGTTTCCCCGACTGGTAACGCTCTAGTCAACGCCACCGGAGTCCCGTCTTCAACCAAATTCCACAACTCTCTGTTGCGAAGAAAATTTTCCATTGTCATGCAACAAAAATCGTAGTGTCCATCGAATTTGGGGATGGCCGGTTGAACAAATTTCTCACTCTTCTCAGACATTCTCTCACTTTCTCCTTCGATATATATCGCTCCTCTTTCTTTCTCTTTTTCTCTGTTAAGAGAACAAAACACGATCCCTTTTTGTTTTCTTTAAAATAAGGCTCTGATACCAAATGTGAAAAAGAAGCTAAAAATGTTACTTCATTGATAAGAAACGATGACTTAAATAGCCTTACATGAATCAAAAGAAAACAGAAACACCCTACAATCTAGGAAACAAACTGAGCAACAATCTATGACATGATCTCCTAAACACTCGGACCCTCATTGATAAGCAATGACTTATTCAACATAAAGACAAAGACTAAATCAACTCTAACACTTTGATCCTAGCAGAAATCTTAAACCTGTACATAGGAACTAACATCTCATCAGAGTTGCACTTGTCTTCTTTATTATTAATAAGAATTTCATTTTTCTTCGAATGCTTAGTAAATTTGTTTGCCATTGCGGTACCTAATTCTCACTCGACAGCTTGCACCAGCTTATAGTACCATCGCAACATGAAAAGTTGAACTTTTTGATATAACATATATTGGTGCCTGGCCCATCCAAAAGTTTAAAACGAATATAAAAAGCTAACACAATTAAATGATCAAATTATTGAGGATTTTTTCAGTGCCGAAAAAAGAACGAAAAAATATTAATCCCAAGTCTTTCACATATTTTTTATTAGTTCAAATGGTTTACATCTTTCTTTCTTTTTTTTTTTTTTTTGTTAATCTAGGAGTTCCTAAATTTTATGGAAGAATCTGCACTATTTTCTGGGAATAGTGTAATCCATGGATATATATTCACTTCCGGATATTCAAATGGGCTGAAAGCATGAACATATATCCGTATAAAAAGTGACAAATAAAATATGACTTTACTTGACCAAAAACTCTTTACCATGTTCTACATATTTCTTACACACATTTTGTTTTGTGTCGTAAAATGAATTACTTTTAATTCTTTTCGCTTGTAAATATTTTTATACTATAGTAGACCATTTTCGATATATACGATTAATCCAATAATAATTCATATTATATTGTTTTCTTTGAATTGTATAATAAAAAAGAAAAGTAATATTAAGTGAGGTTAGAGAAAAGATAGGAAGACTCCAACAATTGATATCATTTAGACAAATGAATTTGGATTTATGACATTTTTGTTAAATAGTCATTTGGTTGTAAATAATAAAGCCTTTCTTATGTCATCAATTACTCAGATAGAATTCATAAATATTGGCAAAAAAATAGATGATCTACGTATCAGGTGGTGTGTTTGTTTTCTACCCACTCCAATTAAAATATTTAGACTATAAATCAATAATGATTAGATTATTGGAAAAAAAAAAGAATTCACAAGCACCGAGTTTGATCGTACTTAAAATAGATATAGAGATTAATTCACGAATATGATACGAAACTCTACAATATTCCAAAACAATTGTACAAAGTTAATAGAACTCTTCAAAACTATATTCTCCAAGATTGACAAAATCAATAAGAATCAATAGAAATTGTTGATAAAAAATTGTGAATATCATTATACAAACATTGTGAGAATCAATAAAATTCTATAATTTTTGAAATCATAAATCCTAATTAAATAAGGCCCCTAAGTATAATAGATTGAATTATTGTTTCTGACATTAATGGCTTGAGACAGACGTATAAACGTATATAAGCCGTATATGAGTTACATTACAATAATGTATTGGGACAGGTAGCCATGGGACAACGATATCTGTATTCGTTTTCATCACTTCTTTATTCAGTTTTTGGGAGTCTTCCAATCGTACAAACTACCTTATTTGTTTTATTAGTTTTATTAGTTTTTTCGGCTATAAATTTATGAGTTGTCAAAATTTATGGCTTGACTTTCGTCATGTTCCACATAATCTCGAAAGGGCTTTTCTTATCTTGGGCATTACCTACTTCTTATTGGGCTTTATGTAGACTTGACATATTGCTTACAAAGAAATGATCATTTATAACACATGACAGAACTAACATTCAAACATTCACAAGACACGTCGGATTACAAATGAACAAATCAAAAATTATAAATAAAAAAATTAAATAAAATAATACAACACTAATTTAGGAACCACAAATACAAAAGTCAACTTCAACAAAAAACGAGAGCACATAAAAAAGACTTAAGAGAGATCGAACAAATCAAGTACGGATTCTCTAGTAGAGGGAGAGGGAAGAGATGATGCAGAGGAGAAGGAGAATAACAGAAGCAACCAATGAAACAGCGATTGAACTTCCGATATGACGACAAAACTTGTCGTAAACATTACAGATTTTAGCCCATCTGACGTGTTTGTTTCCCTTCAGACCAATGTAAGCTACTCCTCCTCCAGCTCCTGTCGCTGAGGCCACTATCCCTATCATCACCTGCCACAAAAAGTTGTCGTTTTATGCTAAGTAATCAAAATAGTTCAGTTTTTTTTAAGGATTAGTTATTATTGTAATTAGTTACGGCATCCATAATGGCATGGTTGAGCAAGAGAATCGCAGTGCAAGATGAAGGCTTCGTGCATGCATATGACCTATCGCCTAATTACACTACATGATTCTTTCTAGCTTGTTGGAATTGAAAATATGGTATAGTTATACCCGTTATCTGAATTCAAAAATTAAGATTAGGTCCGTGCGTAATTACCAAGTTACAACGTTACTTCCACAAAAGCACAATAAACCATATATATTTCCGAATAAAATAGATTTGTGTACTTAATTTGACTATGAGATATACAAATCAATGATGAATTCCGAAGATTTGTAGTAAATATATATAATTGATGAATTATGAGAAGGAACTTACATAAGAGCCGGTGAGTCGGTGAAGTTAGCAGTCGGAAGAGGAAAGAAAGTTCCAGTTCAAGGAGTAAATATACTCTTAGTCTGTTTATTCGTAACACAACTTGAACCATCCAACAACTCTTCGACGTGCTACAGCTTCCTCCTCCTGCAGGCATCGTCGATTTCTCGGTTTCCAAAGTCGATCTGGTTTGATCATCAGAACCCATAACTTAAAATCTTAAGGGTGATATGAACTTTGTGTTATTGAGAGTTGGTGAAATTTTCAGTACGTTGAGAGGGGGTTTTATATTGTGGGCTTGTGAGTGTTTCAAACATGAAAACATAATTGATTTGTTATCGTTTTTATAATATTTTAGTATCTTATATATTAAAGTGGATAACAATTTCATTTTAAATATATTACAAATTTTAAAATAAAATTAACATATATTTGTAACCCATAAAAATAGATTAAAGTTGGTTTTATTATAAATTTTTTATATAAAAATTCAAAACTAATAAAGATTTTATACAAAAAGTTTCTAAAAAGCTAAAATTTAATAAAAATTCATCGGTACAAATTCAGTTCTTGATTTGGTTTTAATTCAGATTTGGATTTGATTTTTTCGATAAATGAATTAGGACCCATTTATGGTGTTTTATAGAATTTGGTTCCTATAATTTGGTCTATTTGATTTCAGACTTATTCAAATATTTTTCGGATATAATTCAGTTTGGTATAGATAAAATTCAGGTTCGGGTAATTTTAAATAAAAATTTCTTTAAAAAGAAAAACTCTAATTGCCTAAATTTTGGTTCTTAATTTGGTATTGGCTCTGTTATGAGTTCATTTTTAGGTACATAAATTTAAGACACTTTTGGGTATTTCATCGAGATCAATTTTTCTAATTTGGATCGATTTAGGTTCGGCTTTCGAGCTTCTAAAGCAACATCTCAAAAAATCTATTTTAAAAAATTAACACGAATCTAACAAACTAAATAAACACAGTTTAGAAAACAATCAAATAAAAAAAATCGTACGTTATAATACATAATACATGTATAAACCTAGGTTTTATTAAAATACAAGTCGTGGGGACTAATTTGGTTGGTGCTTCCGACACGGCAGAGAAATTTTGAAAATATGTTAAGAGTCAATATGTTCATGTATATAATATATCCCTAATCTTCTCTGGTAGTCTCATCTTTATATGTTGGTCTTATGACAGTTACTAATGTGAAACTACGCTAAATATTGTATGTATTTGTGTGTATACCTACGGAAAAAATGTCATAAAATAATTTTTACTATCAAAAACGCGATAAACAAAACATAAATTTTTAAAATATCAATTTAATCATAGTTTTTTTATCGATTCATCGTTAAGTGTGTTGATACGGAATTAACACCATCATTATGTCTAAATAGAAAAACATTATAAACAAGCTAAACTTTCAAAAACGCAGCAAATTAAATCCAAACTTTCAAAATGTTAATTTAATCACAATATTTTATTGACCATGCTACTCTAAAGCCCGTTGTTAATGATTCTGTTTAAGCTAATCATTTCCTTTGATTTCAATGCTTAAATTATGTATGGATCAATTAGGTAATTTTTGTAGGGATAATTTCAAACTTTGATCTTGAGAATAATTTGATATGAACATATGATGCAAATGATTAAATCCGTTAAAACCAAATATATATTTATGAGCTTGTTAATTATGCCGATCACTCTTAGGAATTGATTGTAAACAAGATAATGGAATATGACGGCTCGTTATTGATGACGGGGAGTGGTTTTATATTAAGTTTTACCAATCAACAACAAAGATATCAAAAGTGAACTTTTTTGTAACAACAAATAATAAAAAAATTGAAAAGTTTTATAAAACTCTAAAATGTCTAACTATACAGATTGTTGTGTTTTATAATTATTTGCTAACATAAATTTTAGTATTGCGACAAAAAAAAAAAAAAAACATAAATATTGAATATGGTAACAAGTAACTTAAATATTGTTTATTTAACAAAAATGATTGATTTCATATATACGAGGGTATAATTTCTTCCTCATCCATTTTTATAAATCCATATATGTTTTTAATGAATTTCTAAAAACAAGTCTAAAGATGTAAAAAGCTTTAAGATTTTTGCTCTATACATGTGATCTGCGAATGGGAGGATTATGCAAATCCGAACTGATCATGGAGAAGAATTTCAAAATGACGTTTTTGAAAAATTATGTCAATCTCAGGGAATCCGACATCAGTACTCACCACAAAGGACACAACAACAAAACAATTTTGTTGAACGTAAGATCAAAACAATACAAGAGGACTTGGGCAATGTTGCATGGAAACAACTTCCCAACTCAGCTCTAAACATAAGCAGTCAACACAACATGTTATGTCATAAACATGATCTATGTAACACCACGTACTAAGATGACTCCATACGAGATTTGGAAATGGAAAACACCCAACTTGATGTACTTCCATGTGTTTGGATGTGTGTGATACATTTTGAATGACAAAGACCACATAGGAAGGCTTGATGCACGAAATGGTTAAGGGATATGGGTCTAACAATATGGTGTTTCGATTGTACAACAAGAGAACTAAGATGGTTATGGAATCAATCCATGTCGTCTTTGCTGAAAATAAGAGCTTGGTTGTTGTATAAATTATGTATAACACGGATGAAGAAGGAAGCAAAGGGGTCAACTCTAAAGGTTATGCAGGATGCATAAAGTGAATAGGCTTTATGACAGTGTAGAGGAGCAGAGAGTATTGGAAGTGTTCCAAAAAACAAAAAGAAACCCTAGAAGTGCTAAGGCTATATAAGGAGTATTTAGCATCTTGGAGAGGGTTGGAGTTTCAGAAAATAAAAATTGAGAGTTACATGTTTTAAGTGTCGGCTTGGTGAGTGAAATCGAGTGTGTTATACAAGCTACAAGTATTAGTATTTTGTGAGTTATTGAGCTTAGAGAGAGTTGCAACAGCTACAAGCTTGTATAGTTGTGTGAGCTTTGTTTATATTATTCTTCATACAAAAACTTATATAATCTATGTGTGTCTCTATCTTGCATTAACGCTTGTTAAACAAACGTCCTCATTTTGTTTAGAGATACAAAGAGTTTTAACCCTAGTATTCTACTGCACGTGTACAACAAAAAAACGTAGTACTTAGAGATCGAAACCACAAAGACCAAGTGTTACACTATCAATCAATTAATCAAAGTTAATTTATCAAAATCAGAAAATAAGGAATTAAAATCACGAAACTATTCATGGCACAAAATACAACCAATTCTCAACATAGACGTAATGATTTAGCAAACTCAATGTCGTGGCGTCAAAAACTTGGTACAACGAGTTTTAACCCTATATCCTACTCCAAGTGCACAACAATCGTAATAGTATTTAGGGGTCGAATTCCTCAGAGAACCAGATCACACTTCCGACTTCTATCGAATCGCAAGCTATATCAATCAAAATCAGAATATTAAATACTAACAACTTAAATGCAAATGTAATCAAATAAGTAAAGCAATCGGATATCGGGTATTCATTCAGGAGTTAGAACTCTTGTCAGGGAAACTATTCAAGAACTAATCTGATCATATTATCGGCTTGAACATAAATAAAGATAAACCAACTCTCGTTGAATCTACCTCTCTACTAATAATCTAAAGGTCCTAACTCTCGTTGGTTTCAGATTACAAGTAGGCTTTATCACTTAGGTTCAATCACCCACAATCCAACCTAGCATCAACTCCCGTTAGTAGTGAAGGAATTGTTCTTCTAATCTAGTTCTAGTTCTTAACAAACTTCTGGAAAGTTAACAACCTAAAATCATCGACTAGGTGATCAAGCTAATCTATGCATTAAACTCAAAGTATTAGAAGGAGAATCATCTATGCATAAATCCTATTTGTTCCCTAATAGTGAACTCTAAAACCCTAGAATCCCTAAATCCAATCTAAGATCAACTCAGACATTAAACAATGAACCAAGCAAATCATGATCTGAAACTAAAATTGCATTAATAAATAGAAATAGGATTCAGAAATTTTTCTCAAGTGTGAAGAGATCTTCTTCTTAGCTTACAAACTCTAAAATTTCTGTAAAAATCGTTCTTCAAAAGCTCAAAGACGCCTCCTAAAAATAAAATAGGAAAAGAGTGTTTATAGGTTTCAAAACAAGAGCTGAAAAATCGTGAAATTAGGTTTCTTCGAAGGATCGATTGATCGATCAATCCTTGTGTTGATCGATTGATTTTTAGATATTGAGTCGATCTCTCAGAAGCCAAGTCGTTCTTCAGATTGTGCGCATATTCCTTGTTAAAGCACTGATCGATCAATCCTTGTGTTGATCGATCGATCGTTCCTCTCGTGTAGAATACGAGAAAATGCTTCAAACTTCTCCAAAGTCGACCTTCAAGCATGATTCCAACTCTGAACATTTTTGACCTGAAATTTCAATAAAACAGAGTCGAATTCTCCAAATATAACCGTAATAATGAGCTCAAAACCGATAAAATATGAGGAACATCAATTCCCCCATACTTAGCTTATTGATTGTCCTCAAGAAAAGAAAGAAAACTGTAGGAAGATCACATCTCATCAGACAAATGACTCTCTTTAGATCATGCACATCAACTCCAAAGTGATCACAAGAATATAACTTATAAAAATCGAGACCACCTTGTACTTCCCCCAGACTTAGCAAACATAACAATCTCGTGTCACAATTCAAAACAAACAATCAGATTCCCCGTACTGACTTCCTAATAAATCTAAGTGCAGTCTCATTCGAGGGAATATCAATCAAGAGGCAAAAAGTTCCTATTTCTACTCTCTAGACTACCTTCAATTTGATTTCATCTCTCTCTTTTCACAAAACGAATTCTTCCCAGTAAGTTGTTTCATTGGAGTTTCCTTCAGTAAGCTAATTAGTAAAGTGAAAAGGATTACGTCATTGGATGTATCCTCAGGGAAAAAGAACCAAACTTACAAGGAACATCTTTCATTGAATAAAGAGAAGGAACATACCTGATGTATTACCAATTCCCTTGACGAGAGGATTAAGTCATGTTAGGTGTGAAATCAGCATGAAATCCCCTGAAAGTTGAGATGTATGTACTCTGAAACTGAGTGTTGCTTTATCTCTAGGTTTTCCAATAGTCTGATCGATTCATGACAAATGAAAATCAAGCGATACTGAGTCCATGATAATGTTGAGAAAATCGAAAATCAAGTAGTCTGATGTCAATCTTGAAAGCTCAAAATACAAAAAATAAATGAAAGAAATAGTCTTAAGAATCGAGAATGCAAAAGAAACAAAACAGAAAAATGTGTTAGTCAATAAGTATTCTCCCCCAGACTTACTTTACATCGCCCCTGTGTAAAAATAAATAAATAAAAACGCATAAGAAACAAAAGAAAGCAAAAAGAAATAGTCTAAAGCAAAATGAAAAGAAACTTAAACAAAGGTAGGAAGTAGCCAAGAAGCTACTCAGGACTCTGGCTATTGCGGTCGCCCGGTGCTCTGCGACGGCGAGAAAAGCGACAATCCAATGGCTGATCATCCACATCATCATCATCAGACTGATATCCAGCAACATCTAGTCGGCTAGTAGGCGCAGTAGGCATAGAGACATGCTCATCGCGATCAGCTGCAGGTGCACTCATACAAAAAGAAATTGGGATCTTCTTCAAAGCATCCCAAATGGTCCGTTGAAATCGATCTCTTCCTCCTCTCATTCTCGACTTGCCACTCTTTAAAGTCCTGATCCGTGAAGTCTGGTAAGTAATGAGGTAGTCTGAGTTCCTCCTCAGGAAACTCAGGAAGCAAAAACTCGGAAGGTTGAGTAACTGGAGCTGGAGGTACGAACGGAGCAGAAGTAGAAGGTTGAGCACTTCTAGATCGGGTGCATGGTGCGGCTTCCTTCTCCTTAAGATTGTCAGAAATCTCAGGATGTGACAAATCTTGCCGGAACTTCACATTCTCTTTGCAGGTAACCGAAGTGATGTGAGGAGTTTGAAGGGTGACATACATCATATGTGGCGTGTCATCGAAGAAATTCCACTGCTTCTTCTCCAAATAGTATCCAAATCTGGCCAAGATAGTTGTATCGATTAAATAAATCCTCTGCAAAACCTCAGGATGACTGAGATCTAATCCATAAAATATGAAAATCGGTGTCAAGAGACTACCAATCGGCTCAACTACTCCCTTCCTCGGGTCACCTCTATATATGCACTTAATCAGCTCATTAGTAAATAGATACCCCCAGTTGATGTTCAAAGGAGGACTTGTATCATAAGTAGGATCTTGGTAAAGATCCGGTACCAAAGGAGAGATGGCCTCGTGCAAGTACTCCAGCAGAGATTTGGTGACACTGCCTGACTCTTCCTTAGCTAGAATGGTCGACCCGATTTGCTTAGCAACTATCCCAATAGCAGGATTCCTAATGTGAGTAAGCTTTGAAGACTTACCCTGATACCCATCACCAGACAACAAGTACCACAATGCATTCTTCGGATGAGAGTTCTTCGATGGTTTATGTCCAACTGCATACTCATCAAAACCATAAGCCTGGCATAACTCATGAATGGTGATCGTATAAAGAGCTCCTCTATATAAGTACGTGAGTTACTGAGCATAAACCAGACCGTGAGGATCAGCACATATATTTATATCACATGTCGCTAAGAACTGCCTAACGACCTCTGGATAAAGTGGATAAGCATCAAAATAGAACTTGGTTAACCAAAGATTATCCAGCAGCTTAGTAACATCTTCGAGAATCCCCATATGATGCAATGTCTCACGGTAAAGGAAATTCGTTGGAATCAAAGTGTTTGTGAGGAGTTGATCATAGAAGCTTTCATGAAAACTCTTCCAAACATCTCCTTCCTTTCTATCCTTTTATGCTGCCGTAGTCTTGACAAAAGAAGGAGTATCCCTGCTAGCCACATTATCAATAAAATATGTCTGTTCCGGTCTCGGCTAAGGCAAACACTCAACAAGCTGTCCATATCTAGGTGCATCGTCATGCTTTTGCAACGACCGACCACGCTGAAGAGTCGAAGATACTCGGACCTTCTTCATAGGCTTCTTAGGATTAGAAGTCAATGTTCGAACCATCTGCAATGAAAGAACAGAGACATAACCAAAAAAAATGAGTTTGTGATCAAGAAAATTCACAAGAGTTCGATATCATAGGCATAAAAATGATCAGTGGTCTGATTGCTTATTCAATTATACAAGATCAACATCCAACAATGCATTAATCGAACTACAATCATGTAAGAATAAGGCACATGCATCAGTTAATGAATGAAAATCAACAAGAAAGCAAGTTCCCCTTTACCCAATTCAACTTCCAAAATCGGACAGAAAATTCGAATTTAGAGGACATACATTTGCCAATCGAAGTAAAACGCATGAATTGTTAAAAATGGATGAAAAACGAGAGAGAAATCGAGATTTGAAATATTTCGGAATAGAAATAATGCTACATTGAAACTGTCATGCGTGTTTAATAAGACGAACCTGGGTCAAGGATCGATCGATCCTTATGTTGATTGATTGATTTGTGCTCTCGAGAGCAAAGAACGATCGATCCTTACCTGTTAAGTCGGGCAATGGATCATGCGTAACTTCTTAAATAGCTCGATCGATCTCTGAGTGCTCGGTCGTGCAATGAATCGTGCGCAACTTCTCTTTAAATAGCTCGATCAATCTCTGAGTGCTCGGTCGTGTAGTGGATCGTGCGCAAACCTACTATGCGTATTGATCGATCGATCATTGAGAGGATCGATCGATCATTTCTTTCTGACAGTTTCCTACTTTGAACAAAAACACAAAAACAAAAACGAATGCAAACTAAAAGAAAAATGAAAAACAAACTACTTAAAAGTGGGTTGCCTCCCACTTAGCGCTTTTTTACTGTCATTAGTTTGACTCGGATGCCATTCAGATGGCGGAACCGCTTGAGTGAGGTTTACTTACTCCTCGGACACTAATCTCCTCAATGATGAACTTCTTCAACTATTCATTTTTTTTTGGATTGTCCTTCACTAAGCATCCAGCAATGCAACAGTTCCATCCCGGTATATCTCTTTGACCGTGTAGACTCCAGAAGTATGAAAGGTAAGACTACCTGTAAAAACTTTGGTAACAAAACCTTTAATATCATAGTTGCAGAATTTGTCAAGACGATAAAGGATACAAGTGTCTTGATGTTCAGCTGAGTCCCTCTCCTGTTCACAGAGCAAACCATACTCTAATCACTGTCTTCTTCACCATATACTGCAACATGAGTCAATGATTCAGTGCTCTCTTGCTTCCCTCCATCAACTCGAATCATCCCACAGAAATTACTCATTGAAGCTCTTGATTATCCAAGTTGAATAGATTTTCTGAACCTTGACTTCTGGACATACACCTGAAAAGGAACAAAAACGAACAAAAAGAAAAACATAAGTAACGATATAGACTTGAAACTGTAAACAGAAAATCGAAAGACAACTAATGGTTCCCCGGCAACGGCGTCAAAAACTTGGTACAACGAGATTTAACCATATATCCTACTGCAAGTGCATAACAAACATAATAGTAATTAGGGGTCGAATTCCTCAGAGAACCGGATATCGGGTATTCATTTAGGAGTTAGAACTCTTTTCAGGGAAACTATTCAGAAACTAATCTGATCATATTCTCGGCTTGAACATAAATAAAGATAAACCAAATCTCGTTGAATCTACCCCTCTACTAATAATCTAAAGGTCCTAACTCTCGTTGGTTTTAGATTACAAGTATGCTTTATCGCTTAGGTTCAATTACCCACAATCCAACCTAGCATCAACTCACGTTGGTAGTGAAGGAATTGCTCTTCTAATCTAGTTCTAGTTCTTAACAAACTTCTGAAAAGTTAACAACCTAAAATCATCGACTAGGTGATCAAGCTAATCTATGCATTAAACTCAAGTATTAGAAGGAGAATCATCTATTCAACAATCCTATTTGTTCCCTAACAGTGAATTCTAAAACCCTAGAATCCCTAAATCTGATCTAAGATCTACTCAGACATAGAACAATGAAGCAATCAAATCATGATGAACTGAAACTGAAATTGCATTAATAAATAGAAAGAGGATTCTGAAATTCTTCTCAAGTATGAAGAGATCTTCTTCCTAGCTTACAAACTCTCAAAGTTCTAAAAAAATTGTTCTTCAAAAGCTCAAAGACGCCTCCTAAAAATAAAATAGGAAAAGAGTATTTATAGGTTTCAAAACAAGAGCTGAAAAATCGTGAAATTAGGTTTCTTCGAAGGGCATCGATCGATCGATCCTTGTGTTGTACATCGATCTTTGGATATTGAGTCGATCTCTCAGAAGCCAAGTCGTTCTTCAGATCATGCATATATTCCTTGTTAAAGCATTGATCGATCAATCCTTGTGTTAATCGATCGATCGTTCCTCTCGTGGAGAATACCAGAAAATGTTTTAAACTTCTCCAAAGTCCACCTTTAAGCATGATTCGAACTCTAAACATTTTTTACCTGAATTTCAATAAAACACAGACGAATTCTCCAAATATAACCGTAATAATGAGCTCAAAACTGAGAAAATATGAGGAACATTAGTCAACTACAATATCTAGAATCCTAAATTCTGTTTGGTCATAAATATCTAAACACGCATTATCGAATTAGTCTGATATGTCCACAATTAGGTTTAACATCAGCTTTCGTTGGTTAAGGACGGGTTGCTCATCTAGGCCATTACAAGCATTTAACAACCACTTTCAGTGAGTTAAACAACCTAAGCACATAAGTTAGGTGATCAAGCTAACCTAAGCTTTAAACTCAACAATAAATGAAGATCATTTAATATTAAGCCCCATTTGTTCATAATTCATTGAGTACATAAATCCCTAACAAACCCTAAACATGATTAGAGAAATATTCAGACATAGAAAAAAATAACAAAGCAAAAGAGATCAAAGAAAGCATAATTGAATTGCAAAGAATATATAAGAGGGTACAGAATCAACTCCAACGTGGAAGATGAAATCTTCTCCCAAAGCATACAACAAATAGCAAAAAAGGTTTTATCAGAAAACCTAACTAAATAGGCTAAAATTGCATCTGGTACAAAATAAAGACAATCTGGTTTTCTCGCGAAGACCCGTGGATCGATTGATCCAGGTGGAGATCAATCGATCCACTATAGAATGGTTGATCCCACAATTAACTGGTCGTTCTTCATATCGGGCGCAGATATTTTAACAAGGACTGAACATCAATCCAGACAAGGATCGATCGATCTTCGGCTAAGATTGACTTCAAGAAGTAGATGGTCATTCCTTAGATCAGGCACATCTTCTGGTGGTAGCGAAATTGATCGATCATGATTGGTATCAATTGATTTGCATTCTGAAAACGCCAGAAATGCTCATTTTTGCTCCAATCCGTGTTTCGGGTGCTTTTATCTAATTTAACATGTTTTGTATCTCAAAATACTCTAAAAATTAACAAAAACTCGAAAACCCAATAAAAAATGAGCCAAAACGGATAAAAATGGAGTATATCAGTATGTCTTGATATACAACAGTCCCTATACTATGTTAATCTTTGTGTTATATATTGTGTCTTCATTTTGGTTGCTTCAGTAAGGGTCAATTCGTGAGCTACACCAACTCCAAAAAAATAGTCCAAATCCCTATAACATAAGATATAGAAATTTCTGAATTAGAAAAAAATAAAAATAATATAAGATTACATACACTACTTATTAATGTATGAAAAGTATATCCAGCTACAAGTTGATATATTTTCGTATAAGTAGGACTTTTTCTATTGCGTGTGGGTATTTTCTTATTGTATTATTTGGTAATATATTAAGGTAAAGAATTAAACAAAACTAAATGGATACGTAGGCTAGCTTTATAATCCAAAGTAAATACATTATTATGAGCCTCCTCACACATAAGTTCACTGCAGGAAATCGAAGCATTCATATCAGTTTAGTATAGCATTTCTGAATGTTGTACTATTGTTTTTTCTTCTATAGCATTTTGGATTTTTAAAACGTTATATTATCATAAGCGGCAAAACTAATTTTTCCTAATATTTGTGTTACCTATCACTCTATAATAGCGTATTGGATATATAAATTGCTATGTAAAAAGGTACCGGGAATTTTTTCCCTTTTACCCGCCTAAGTATTGTAAAATTTGGCAAAGTCATTTGACGATTACTCATAAGAACAAAATAGAAAAATAAGGTTTTATTCTCAGTCTTCTACTATCTTTCGAAGTTGGCCCTTGATTATCTCAATCTCAAATTTGGCCAAGAATCTCGATCTCGTTTTCTTTGTCTCCTTGCTCAATTTCTTGTCTTGAACTATTTCGCGTTCTCTCAATTTTGATTTCTTTGTCTCCTTTCTCTATTTCTCTTTTGATCTATTTATTTTTCTCTCGATCTTGTCTCTAAATCTCTCTGTCATCTCCGATTTTGTTTTGTTCTAAGCAATGAGTGATTCCCTCTTCGATAGTTAGGGTTATCTTCAAGCATGAGACTTTTAATGTTTGATTCTCCGTCTCCATTGATAGTTAGTATCCTCTTCAAACCTGAGAGTTCCATTTCATGGTCATTTCGCAAAAGGTATTGAATTTTTGATGGTTTTGGTTTACATTTACACTTTGATATTTTTTTCGATATTGATTGTAATGTGATGATTTTTCTCTTGTACATGAAGAAAATGGTGAAATTTTGAGACTCTAATTGTTTACTATATCTTTTTTTTATTATTCTACTGGAAACTGAATTCAGATTTTTGAATTTATTATTATTGTTGATTGATTGTGTAAGCTTGATTTCTTTATTCTTTATTTATTTTGAGTTTTTCATAGTGTTTTGGATGTTAGTTTCTGGTACATGTAATTTGATTACTTGATTTGGTAATCACATATCCAATAATTGTGGTGGGGTTATGGTGTTATTGCTGGTTTGATATGGACAAGGCATGAGTTTGGCTTCTAAGGTATGACTTTATTTGCTTTTTGTTTTCATATGTTGATGTGTATATCACTTTGGTTTATAGTGTGACGTGAGTTTTCTCTTTTGACTGAGGCTTATGATCTGCTGAGGACAGTTTATTTCGTTGATGATCAACTTAATTTGAAAGAAGATGTTGGAGTAGATATTGAGAATGTTGAAAGTACAGAGAAGTTGAGAGAAGCAGAGACTCCATTATACTCTACGAGTTCCAAGTACACAAAGGTTTCAACAATAATGGCATTTTATCGCATAAAAGTGAAGAGTGAGATGTTAGAGAATTAATTTGATCAGCTTCTGATTCTAATCCATGATATGTTACCTGCAAACAACGTGTTACTAGTGAGTACAAACGCAATCAAAAATTTCATTTAAGTATTTGGGTTTGGATATGATGTCATTCATGCTTGCAAGAACGATTTCATTCTCTATCGAAAGGAGTTTGATATGCTTGAAAGTTTTCCAAGATGTGGTGCTTCATGGTGGGAAAAGGATAAACATAGTTGTGAAGAGAAAAAAAAGATTCCATCTAAGGTTCTTAGGTTTCGCGTTGGCATGCTAGAAATGGTAATGATGATGGAAAGATGTGTCACCATGTAGACTCCGTTACTTGGGCTCATGTGAAAGACAAATGGCTAGAGTTTGTTGAAGAACCAAGAAATCTTCGTCTTGGTATTTCTATGGATGGAATGAAGCCTTTCTCCATTCAAAATACTAAGTACAACACATACCAGGTTCTGTTGGTGAATTATAACATGTCTCTAATGATGTTGTATTGTCTATGTTGATGCATAATGCTAAGACAAAAGATGGTTTGAAAGCAAGGAAAGACTTGGAAGATATTGGTATTCGAAGGAATCTGCATTTAGAGGTATGGGGAAAGATAACTTATTTACCTGTAGGTGCTTATTGGTTGTCTAAGGAAGTGAAAAAAGATATTTTGTGGGAGACTTGCTAAGTTTAGAGGGCCTGATGGATATTGTGGGAATATTGCCAATTCTGTTTCAATAAATCCTCCTGGAATTGGTAGCTTAAAGTCACATGATCATCATGTACTGATTTAGAACTGTTACATGTGGCTTTACGAGGATTGTTGCGAAAAGAACCTAGGATTGCGGTGACTAAGTTATGCAATTACTTCACGAGATTGTGCCAGCGAGTACTTAACCTAGAAAAACAGATCTCTTTAGAGAATGAAATAGTTGAGACAATGTGTCAATTGGAGCAGAACTTTCCTCCATCACTTTTTGATAATATGTTTCACCTTCCTATACATTTAGCAAGAGAGGCATGTTTGGGAGGGTCAGTTCACTTCCGCTGGATGTATCTTTTTGAAAGGTTTATTATTAACACGTTTTGTAATTGTTGGTTTACCTAACATGTCAGCACTTAAATAAAGTTTTGTAAAAGTTTCAGGTATATGAAAACTCTGGAAGCTTATGTAAAAAATAACGCAAGGCTAGAAGAATGTATGGTTGAAGGATATTTAGCAGGAGAATAAATAGCCTTCAGTTTGGAGTTTCTGAAGAATTTTGTACCAATACAAGCTGCAGTAACACTATCATCGTTTCTTGGTGTTCTTTTGCTGGAACATGTCCCTGTATCGCTTAATGATTAGAGGAAACTCGATGGTCAGACAAAGATCATACTCGGGGAGGAAATTAAGGTTTGTTTTCATTATCTACTAATTTACTTTCATTATCTAGTAAATTATTACTCATGTTTGCTACACTAATACAATTGGTCTAAATTGCTACAGGGGCTAATCATCAAGTTATGAGAGCGACGATCCATCAATATGTATTATTTCCGTAATTACTAATAAAAATATTGAATAGCATGCCGCATAGTCCTTACATATAAGTAATAATATTACAGTATCATCATATGTATGATGGAATACATTCGTATGAATGTAATGAACTGGTTTGCAGTGCGATATCTCGTAAGTCTCATGGATGCCAATTTCTTGACCCCTATGAAGACTATAGTTGACATTAACCCGGATGAATTAACCTCTTTTGTAGCCACTGGTATAGGTGATCTACAATTCAATGTCTAAACACATTTTTGAAGGATACTTCTATGTACAGTTTGGGAAAAGTAAATGTTCTTATTAGCAGTATCAATAGTTAGGGATGCATTGTTCTTATGCAATTGTTGCAATATCCCAACTTGACTTGCATATATCATCTCTATCACCTAGTAAGTGCATGGAGTTCATCATATGGTGGGAAGATATATCATATTCTCTATGTTGGTGGGAATATAGTACTACCTGAAAATCATCAAGACGAGTTCACCTTCCATCCTCCAAATGTAAGATGTGAACGAGGAATGCTATAGGAAAAGACAATCACACCTATAGTAGCACCAAAACTAAGTTCATTACAAATATAGAAATACTACTCATATTATTATAGTAGACATGCTACATATGTAGCGTATATGTAACTATCTCTATATTTGTCTACATATATAGGGATGTAGCAAATAATGATTATGGCAATATATTTTTAATATCAGCCTACTAAAAATACGAGTAATAGACAATGTGGAGATTGTTATGGGCTAAGACAAAACAAATCATCTTACAAAAAATATTATAACTATGGACTCAACATACCATTAAGGGCGTATTGATAATAACTTTTGGAATGGGAGAAATAATGAAATCATCTGCATGTATTGACATAAAACTGCTTGCTTTTAGATGACACTTGTTTTATTAATTTTTTTGATAAATGTTATTGAGGGTTATATATATAGTTCAACTAAGATATACTCATGATTTTACTTAAACTATTTACGTATGTAATTCCCAAGTGGATCAAACTAGTGTAGAAAACTTCAATGTAGAATTACTACAATTTCCTCTAGATTCTCAATACCAATCATCACTAAACTAGTAATCGAATTTGTAATCTTCTTCTCAAAATCGACTTAGTGTCTGAAACCCTAGATTGTGAATCAAAGAAATGTAGTGATACAAAAGCATGTGAGGTATCCTTATTATTTTTATAAATGGTGCGGATTTATAGCAAATAGAAGTAGTACACAACAATCTAATTCATGAGTAACAAAGAGTCATAAATTTTTGATTTCAGTGTTTTCGGATATATCGATTGATTATCAATAAATTACCCATATATTATCAATCTTGAGAGAAATTCTCACACATTCTATACAGATTATGTTTACATTTATAAAAAGCAGTTATGTGTTCGCCGGAATAGTGAAATAACACCGAAAACTAGCTGGAATTTATAGTTCTATAATCTATTCTAATAGTAACATGAATAACTTGACTAGATGAATTACCAAACGAGTGTAAAAGTACTAAATATATAGAAATACTACACAAAATCCCTACTTTGTCTACTAATTCAAAATTAAGAAACTATATGCGCGAACAATCAAACTAGTGTAGACAACTTCAATATAGAATTATTACAAATTCTTTTACATTCTCAGTAACAATCATCACTAAAATTACCAATTTGCAATCTTCTTCTCAAGATCAACTTAGTATTTGAAACCCTAGATTCTTAATCAAAGAAATGTAGTCATAAAAAAAGCGTGTGAAATATACTTACTACTTTTATAAATGGTGCGAATTTATAGCAATAGTACACGGTAATCTAATTCATGAGTAACCAAAATTTTCTATCATAAAATTTCTATTTTAGTGCTTTTGGAGATAACAATTGATTCTCAACAAACTACCCACATATTAACAAGGAGAAATTCGCACACATTCTATATAGATTATGTTTACATATATGGAAGATAGTTATGTGTTTGCCGGAATGGGAAACAACACCAAAAATTAGCCGGAATTTATTGTTCTATAATGTCATCTTATATATATATATATATATATTATATATATACTCCCTCTGTTTTTATATAGTTGATGTTTTAGGTTTTTCACACATATTAAGAAAACATTAATTATTTTATTTTTTCTAAATAAACATTAACACAATCTAACCAATCACAAATCAGAATTTAAATAGTCAAAAACACTAAATAAACATTAAATTTTGTCTAGAGTTCTTAAAACATCAATTAAAATGAAACAAATATTTTTTCTAAAACACCAAGTAAATAAAAACAGAGGGTTACAAATTTACTAATTCAAAATGAGTAAACTATCTACGTGAAGGATCAAACTAGACAACTTTAGTATAAAACTAATACAAGTTCCTATACAGCAAACATCTCCTTAAGACGATCTTGGAAAGTTTTCACTTGGTACTTATATGGCTATATAATAGCTAGCTGAGAACTTGCCTTCAGCTCTGGATACATGATTACAAGTCTGTGATAGATGATAAGAACAAATTCCACCTCGTCTATAGATTTACCTTAGAACCAGTTGCTTTTGGATATTAAGACTCTGTCCCTTCAAGTATATCAATAGAGAAAAATCGACCAAACAACCGGTATTTATGTCAGCAACAAGTAGTCTGAGCTTCAATGTCAGATTCATCTTCCAGAGCTTCTTTACAGATTTGCAGCGAAAATAAGATGCAACAATTGAATTAAGCTATCTATCCTACCAAGAATCTTGTGAAATAGCTATCAACTCATGATTGTTCTAAAGAAAACTGATGTCTAGTAAGAATCTATCTTACGTACGATGCTAGCTGAGAATTTCAGCATACCTCTGGATGCAGAGGAAAGAAATTTCAGATTCGTTTCAGAAGAAAAACATATGGAACACAGAAAATACAAATAAACAAAAGGATTTGTATGATCATGAAGTACCTCATTTTCCTTTGTAAGCTGTTTGTAGTCCCAACCCATAATACTGTTATAGAAACGAGTAACAGCTGATGCTTCTTCTTCCTGAAGCTTACCTTTTTCAATAGCCATTAAACACTAATCTCTGTTGGACCTAGAATCAGAAAACAAGGAACTTTAAAGAAACTATAGAAACTTGCAGCCCCTAGATAATCTAATGCTCTTGAGAGAAAAAAATCTGCAAGATAACCAAGACGGCTCACTCTGCCTACGTACCTTTAATTTTCTAAAGAATTTTGAAAGGCTTTGTTTTATGAAATATTCACTTTAATGGTATCAGTTTATAGAAGTTTTTTAATACAAGTTTTCGTCATATATATATATATATATATATATAAATACAAAGCGTTTATACCAAACAATAAAATCCAAAGCAACTTTTATCAGAGTAAACCAATCTGTTTACGTGGAATATGCAATCCCCAAGAAGCATCAGGCTCCACCTAAACGGTTCAGTAGTTTCTGACGGTGCTACTGGTGCAAGGAGTGCAAGCAAGGTCAACAGTTGAGATACAAACGCGTAGGACTTCATGAACAACTCCTCGCTGAATCACGCGTAGAACCGTTTCTTCTTTCCCTGTTATTAGGTCAGCTATACATACCTGACGAGATACGAGTTCGTCTCTCATTCGTCTCCCACCTGACCATCGACCTAAGGTCAACCATTTCACCCAAATTAGCTGCTCTGAGATTCCACATCGCCTAAGCGCATCCAAGATTTGCTCCTGCTGTAGAAAGAGACTGTTAGAGAAGTTGGAAAATGAAAATTAAGGATGTTACTGTACCTCAAAATGAGTCAGGCCAGGTTAACCCCATCAAAACTACCCTAGAACGAAAGGCAGGTCTTTTCTTTTGTAATGAACAACTAACCAATGGTTTTAGATGTCTTATGCAGTAGATGATTCCAATGAGATTAAGTAGCACACTCAAGTTTGGTTTGAAGAGAAAATACTCCACATCCTGAATTCCAAACCGTATTAAGCTCATGGTTTCAACCATGTGCATATATTCGCTGGCCTCGAGAGACAACATAGCAGGCCATTTAGTCACGTTTGTAATCACTTTAGAAGCTCTAGATGCCATTTCCTTGTGCTTCATCACGTAAAAGCTTCTCCATTCCTACAAAAATGTTTAAAATATAAAGTAATCATGAACTAACAATCTCCACATGGCAATCAAAGTTGCATATCGTTTCAGTCTCTGGCATAACAGAGGCAACAAAAACAAAACCCAAACTAGAATATGAACGATCATCACCATGTCCAATTTAAACTATCACCTTTTCACACAGAATTCTCAGTCTCTTGTTGACCATATATATATAGCAGATAATATAGCAGTCCTCAAATCAAATCACTTTCATATGTCTAAGTACTTTGTTACCCCCAAGACTGAACAATTGCTAAACATTTCAACTAAACAATCGTTCTTTACAACAAAAATGACTGCACTTGCAGCATAAATCACTCCATGAGGTATTATAACAAGCTCCATTTGATCCAAATCACAAATCAAACATCATCCACAAATTTATTTCAACAACTAACAGATTCATCATCAGACTTAAAAACTGGAAAAGTTCTAAAACAACTCGAAACTTAAATTTGAAAGAAACAAGGATAAATGGATATGTCTCAATTTGCACCTGGGAATTTTCAATGGTTTCTAAGTTTTCGGGTTGAGGAAGGTGAGTATCTTCTCCATCAAATGTGGCAATTAAGGGCCATCTTTGCTTAAACAGAGGTTCCCATAAGATATCAGAACCACATAGCTCTCTCCAGAACCTAGAACAGCTACTTAGTGCACAAAGATCAATCACCTACACATCAAAAGAAACAATTTATCAAGAATTAGCCTCAAAATCAAATTTAAAACGATCCAACAGAAATTTAGCAAAAACCTGAAGAGAAGAGCCGATCTTCAGGATTATGTCATGAGGGAGAGAGCTGCAAAAAAGTTGAATCGAATTCATAATCTGTTAGATATCAAATTCTTGGATATCTGTCGAGATACTGGGTTTTCTAAGGAGTACACGTTACACACTTGCAATATATTTACGTTTAAAATAAATAAAAAAGATTTTGATGTTGACTCGAACAACAAAAATAGACAAAATTTACCGAACAGATAGAACCAATATCGGTGGTTTCTTCATTTTCTAGCTAACGAACTCCAGAAATGGTTTGTGCCCAGAACAGATTCAAATGTCGAATCTCATAAGAAATGATCTTTTCCAGAGGATCACCAAGAAAAAGCTCTTCTTTGGTACAATGTTGGTGTGCAATGAAATGCCCGTTAGACGTTCGATGATATGCCTGAAAGAAAGCTTTGTAACTTGAAAAGCCATTTTCTAGACTCCAGAGTTGTAAGATTTCTGCATTTGCACGCTGATTTTGGCAGAGAAGCTCGAAAAAGTAATGAAAAAGGATAAAAATATAACGGGGCATTCGGAGAATTGAACTCAGGACCTCTAGCACCGTAAGCGAGAATCATACCACTAGACCAAATTCCCAAAGCAAAATCTTCAATTAAAGATTTTTATCGTAAATAACTTGCAGCAAAATTATTTTCGAGCTCCTGCTGTAAAGTGTAAACACAACCCAAGTGTTGAAAGTTGCAGAAGCCTTGAATATCAAAGTCTGTTTGGTGTAGTTTGATGTCGTTAGCCCCCTTAAGTACCACCTTAAATACTGTACTACACAATTCAATTTAAAATCACAATCATTTTAATTTCTGTGATTTGCATTCAATCATATTAAAAAGAAAGACGTATTTTAATATAATATTACAGTAAACCAAATTTGAGGTGCTTATAAACATTAACAGAGCACTTAAAAACTCCAAAGATTTTGAGTTACCCTCTAGAGGAGTGGTAAATATAGGCTTCGAATATAAAAGAGTGTGAAACGGTGTTACCAATGCCAATGGCTCACACTTAGGATAATACTTTTGGGTTTTTACCCATTGAGTACCCAAAACCCAGAAAAAAAATAAAAGCCCAAAATCTTATTTCAGTAACAAAAAATAACTAGGTTTTAATTGGGTATTACTCATAACAAATGAGATTTTTCCGGGTATACCCATTGGGTAACGGGTACCCAATGAGCTTTCAATTATATATTATCTCCTCTTTTTTATTTTTTTTATTTTTTTACTCTATTATCTTTTTTATTTTTTAACTATCTTCTTTTTGTACTCTTTTTTTTACTTTCTTATTTAACTGCCCTCTCTCTTTTTTTTCACTCTCTTTTTTTTTATTCTTTCTCCTCTTTTTTACTCTATCTCCTCTTTTTAACTCTTTTTACTCATCTCATCTTCTTAACTCTCTCTCCTCTTTTTTAATATCTCTCCTCTTTTTACTCTCTCTCCTCTTTTTTACTCTTTTTACTCTCTCTTCTCTTTTTACTCTCTCTTCTCTTTTTTACTCTCTCACCTCTTTTTGACTCTCTCCTTTTTTTATTCTCTCTCCTCTTTTTACTTTCTGTCCACTTTTTACTTCTTTTTAATATCTCTTATTTTCCTAGTTATTTGTACACTCTCTCCTCTTTTTAACTCTTTTTACTCTCTCTCTTCTTTATTTACTCTCTTTCCTATTTTTACTCTCTCTCCTATTTTTACTCTCTCTCATATTTTTACTCTCTCTCCTATTTTTACTATCTCTAACTCTTTTTACTCTCTCTTTTTTTTTTTATTCTCTCTCTTCTTTTTTACTCTTTTTACTCTCTCTCCTTTTTTTTTATTCTCTCTCTTCTCTATTTACTCTCTCTCATATTTTTACTATCTCTCATCTTTTTACTTTCTCTCCTGTTTTTACTCTATCTCCTCTTTTTACTCTATCTCTTCTTTTTATTCTCTTTCCTCTTTTTACTCTCTCACCTCTTTTTACTTTCTCTCCTCTTGTTTATTCTCTCTCTCTTTTTTTTTACTCTCTCCTATTTTGAATTATTTATAGTATTATAATTCTTTCTCTTTTTATATGTGGGTACTCATATAAAACTCATATATTACTGAGTTTTTTCTAGGTAGTCTTAATAAGACTTTAAGTCTTAATAAGACTTTAAGCCTTATTGGGTTTTTTTATTTTGGATTTTTTCTGGACGGATTTATTTTGGGTTTGGGTCGGGCCGGGTTTTTTTACCCAAAGTAACATCCCTACACACGTGATCGTACACGTTGTCCACTCAGTCCCAAGAACAGATAGCCAACTGCTACGGGGGACCAAATGTCATAAGGATGATCCTCTATTTGGAGTCCTATGCGAGTCAGATGTGTGTATTGATGATAAAATAGGAAGACAAACATGTGCAAAGAAGTGCTAGATGCAATGAGAAATTACATGTATGTTGCAGATCCGCAAGAGAAGCAACCATCACGACATACGTCAATAAGGTAAAGGGCATTTTCTTTGACCTCCTTGGTAGTCCTTATCGTGATCTCCCAGTCTCTGTGACTCCGGATAACTCTGCCGTTCAAGAAATGGCGGGCAATGGGAAAGACAAAGGCAAAGGGATCAGACTTGATAATGAGAAGATAGTTTCAAGTAACCCAACGATATCTCATGCTTTGTCTTATGAAGCTGGGACCTCTGGGGTTAAATGGCGGACGTCCAAGTAAGTGGAAACGCCAAGCTGCCAAGAAATGGACAGTAATGGTATACCAGGAGAAAGCACTGGCCATAGATGATAAAGATACAACACCAAAGCGAAAGGCGAGTGAACATGGGGATGAAGACCCCACAAAATCTGCAGCAAAACGTAGCTCCATTGCGGTGGTTCCGATTGAGGAATTGCTGCCTCAATGAGTCTCCTAAGTTTGAATTTTCAAGGTTTGGGGAGCGACTTAACAATTCAAATTCTCAGGGAGTTAAGGTGAGAAAACTTCCCTGATTTTGAGTTCCTAATGAAGACCAAACAATCTCCAAACTTTGTTTCTTGTTTACAATCTTCGCTAGGATATGAAAATCTTAACGTTGTGGATCTAGTTGGACTAAGTGGTGGACTGACATTAATATGGAAGCCTTCATATAATTTTATTGTCCTCTCTTCTAATAAGAACATAATATATGGAAAAGTTCAATTGAATTCAATGCAACTTTTTATTTCTTAAGTTTATGATGCACTGGAAATGAGGTTTAGACAAGCTATTTGGGATGATTTAGTAACAATTGGATGCAACCGACCTGAAGCATGGCTAGTTGTTGGTGATCTCAATGAGATAACCGACAACAATGATAAAATTGGTGGCATATGTCGAGCCCCTTCACCCTTCATACCCTTCTGTAACATGTTATCAGAATCTGGGTTGCGGGAAGTAAAGTTCACGGGCAATTGTTATTCATAGTCAGCAACCCACAACAACTCTCAAGTTCAGTGTAAATTATACAGAGTTCTCGGTAATACTGAGTGGTCTCAGATGTGGTCAAAAGTACAAAGTGAATATCTACAACGTATTGGCTCGGACCATAGACCCACCTTTCTTAGGTTCACGGGTGAATTAGTTATGGATGGATAAGCGAGAATTAGTTGTGGATGGATAATTTCCCAAGAGTATTGGTAGAAGAGGGCTATCATCCCATCCGGTCCTGGAGTTTTCCCTGGGTCCATCATAAACAAGGCTTCTCGGACTTCCTCCATAGTAGCTTCATGCATTAACATATGGTTATCCGAATTCGTGATCTTGGATTCTTCTACCTCTAAGGCATCATGTATGGTGATGTTCCTCATATTTTGTTGGTTTTGAGCTC
Organism: Lepidium sativum; assembly: GCA_023374145.1. Classification (NCBI taxonomy): domain Eukaryota; kingdom Viridiplantae; phylum Streptophyta; class Magnoliopsida; order Brassicales; family Brassicaceae; genus Lepidium; species Lepidium sativum. The sequence goes on from JAKUCM010005787.1 coordinate 33,063, forward strand.
ATTATTACGGTTATATTTTGGAAATTCGTCTCTGTTTTATTGAGATTTCAGGTAAAAAACGTTCAGAGTTGGAATCATGTTTGAAGGTGGACTTTGGAGAGGTTTGAAACATTTTCCGGAATCCTCCACGAAAGGAAGGACCGACCGATCAACCAAGGATCGATCGATCAATGATCTAACAAGGATTATGCGCCGGATTCCGCTGCCGTGGTCCTCCCCCTTGAATCGCTCGGAGATCGATCGGGAATCGCCCTAAAAATCGTCACGGCGGCTCCTTATCAACTTAAAGCATCTAAGTATCCTATTTAATTTGAAAGAGACATTTATCAAGTTTGAGAGAGACATTTAATTTTCTTTATGATTTATTTGTAATTTTGTATTTGGAATATTATCAAATAATACCACTAATATTAAAAAGAAATTACAAACTCTTAAAACCACTCTTAATGGTAGGTTCTTAGAAAATTTTTCAAAATTTTAAAATATTAAGAAATAGAAAAGTAAGAAAGATAATAATTTGGGTTTTTATTAATAACTTCAAAAAATCTAAATGAAGTTTTTACGTGTTTGTTATATTTTAATTGGTTTAATTTTTATTAAAATTATTAAAATTTAAATTTTTATTAAAATATCATTATTAAAATGTTAAAATATTTATTTTTGGTTTTTTTAGTTGGATGTGTTCTTAACAGGCTTTTGTTAAGTTTTCCGGGTTTGAACAGATATAAGAAATTCCGGTTAACAATCCGACCGGCCTTATAAGTTCGGTTTTAAAACATTGCGCGTACGAAGACATCTCACACAAAAGCCAAGTGAAAGAAATGTATGATTTTTACAATATGTTAGACGATTGTACAGCTCGGTCTCCAGTTCTCCATCACACCCTAGTCAGAAAAAAGAGAGAAGCTGACCAGTGTACTCTCAGTTGCATAATTACTTTTCTATTACTTCTTCCGGCGGGAACTTCGATCAGTACTTAGAAGAGACTTCTGTTACGCTTAGAGTGTTTCTACTTTTAGCCACCGTTTCTTATTCTCAGAATAGAGCTTCTCTTGGAGCTCCGATTAAGTTAAGTGCGGTTGCTGCAATGTGAGACGGCATGAGACCAGCTTCAGCCAGTTGATCAGCTGGTGCACCGTGGTCGATGTACCGATCAGGCAGTACCATTGGTCTCCACTGTAAAACCAGTTGCAATTTAGAAAGTTTTAATTTTGGACAGACAGCAATTATTAAGGAAATAAGTGAAATAGTAGCAAGTAACCTTAAGTTTCCCATCGAGAAGACCATCCAGAGCAAGAAACTGAACCACGTGCGATCCAAACCCTCCAATAGAACCTTCTTCAACCGTAATCAATACCTCGTGTGACCTAGCTAAGCTGCGAATTAGAGCATGGTCTAACGGCTTGCAAAACCGTGCATCTGCTACGGTTATGTTTAATCCACGTTCTCCGAGCATTGCAGCCGCTCCTAAACAGCTTTGCACCGCTGAGCCATAGCCCAATAGCGCAACTCTCTCTCCTTCCTTCAAAATTCTTCCTTTTCCAATCTGAAACACACCCAAATACATTTTCTTTTGTCAAAATGATAAAGGAAGAGAGACTCTAAAAATGAAAGGAACGGATTAAGTTGTACCTCGATGGGAACACCTTTGTTTTCAAGAGGTAACGGAACACCAATACCATTGCCTCTAGGGTAACGGAAACAAGAAGGACGATCATCAATAGCAGCAGCGGTTGCAACCATGTTAAAGAGATCTGCTTCATCTGATGGAGCCATCACTATCATGTTGGGAAGACAAGCCATAAAAGTCACATCAAAAGCTCCACAATGTGTCGGACCATCAGCTCCCACAAGTCCAGCTCTATCCATAGCAAATCTCACCGGTAATTTTTGCAAATCGACATCATGTACAACCTAAGGAAAATGCCATATACTCTCTTAGTTTCTAAAAGTTCCATGTGAATGTAAAATGATCAAGATGTTAAACTTGCCTGGTCATAAGCACGCTGCATGAAAGACGAATAGATTGCACAAAATGGCTTAAGGCCCTCACAGGCTAAACCCGCAGCAAAAGTAACTGCATGTTGTTCTGCAATCCCGACATCAAAACATCTTGTCGGGAACCGACGTTGGAAAAGATTTAACCCGGTACCACCTCCCATGGCAGCATGAATCGCAACCACATCTTTGTCAACCTCTGCTTCCGCAACTAATGCCTCCGCAAAATAAGTTGTGTAAGATTGAGTCTTATTACTACTTTTGAATTGTTTACCCGTAGCTGGGTCAAATTTCACAACACCTGAAAGAAAATAAAAAATCCATCAATATATATATCACACACGAACGGAAGAAAATGTTATCCATTTAAATCCACATACCATGGTATCTGTCATCAGCTCTCTCTGCATAAGGATAACCGCGACCTTTCTCTGTCACAACATGAATAAGTACTGGTCCTGTGGTTCTGGTACTCTTGACTTCATTAAGAATGGCTACCAAATCATCTATGTTGTGTCCATCGACTGGACCAATATAGTAGAGACCGAGTTCTTCGAACAGCGTCGATCCAGTCCCGCTTATCATCCCTCGAGCATACTCATCAACCTTAGCAGCCAGTTGGTGCATTGGCCCACCAATTTGCTTTGTCATGCCCTATACACAATAAAAGCTAAAATTCTTATTAACTAACTCTATTAAGGACCAGGATTCTTTACCATACCAAGCAAAGAAGAGGAATAACTTGCTTTTGCAACTTCTCTCAACTCTCTCAGAGCCGGGTTAGACTGTAAACGACTAAGAGCACTGCTCAATGCTCCAACAGGTGGACTTGGACCATCCAAAGTAGCAGTAGGTAATGAGACTTGCTTGTTGTCATTAAGAATCACAATCATATCGGAGTCTAGATATCCGGCGTTGTTCATGGCTTCATAAGCCTGCCCGGCCGTCATCGCACCATCACCGATCACAGCAACCACATTGTTGTTCTTCCCCTTCAAATCCCTTCCAACTGCCATTCCTGTAAAAGCCATATTTCTGATTCAAGATTCTGTTCCTTGTGATTGTTTACAGTCTAGACACAACAACACAAGGCAAGACACTAAAGGGATTTGATAGGATTACCTAAACCAGCAGATATTGTGGTTGAGCTGTGTCCGGTACCAAAGCAATCGTGTTCGCTCTCTCCTCTCTTGGTGAACCCCGAGAGACCATTGGTTTGTCTCATTGTCGGCATCTTTCCTCTTCTCCCCGTAAGAATCTTGTGAGGATAAGACTGATGACCAACATCCCAAAGAATTTTGTCGTGTGGAGTATTGAAAATGTAGTGCAAAGCCACAGTAAGCTCCACAACACCAAGACTTGACCCTAAATGTCCACCGGTTTTGGACACGTTGAAGATCACATCTGATCTCAGCTCATCAGAAAGCTGTTTCAGTTCCTGCAATGAATTGTTACCAAATGCCACCAATGCTATCAACAAGGGATAAAATATTCGTAGAAATCAAAACAAAAGGATCAAAGCTTTAATGTTTACCTTGATAGACAGATTTTTCATATGGATTGGGTAGTTAATCGTGTCAAGTAATGGAGTTGGTGGTCTACTTGAATAATATTCACCCTTCTCTGCAAGTGAAGCACACACTTTTGCCTTTCTGTTTGACTGTACCCAACACAACCCAATTACAACAACAGCATAAGAACAAAAGCTGTCATTTTCTCCAGAAACTAGAACTGGAAAAAACTAAACTATTGGTCTAACATCTTCACTTTCGATATATTAATATATAAAAAAGGTCGGATTTTTGTTTGACTTATGTCAAAATTGAAGTAAACCCATTATATAATACACGATTTTATCATATGGGCAATTACAGAATCATATAATATTCAACAATAAGGTGTGTTTCATCGATTAAGAAGAAAAGAGAAGTTGATCTTACATGGAAGTTGTTGGGTCTCGGACATGGCGAAGAAAGATCTGTAACTAAAGATCGAGAAGAATAGAGAAGAGTTGATTTGCAAGAATCTGGTGAAGCTCCTTTGGTTATTATGTAAGAAGGAAAAGCAAATGCAGAGGAAGCCATTAAAGAGAATAATACAGAGAGACCTGAAAGTTGAAAGCTTTTCGAAAGTGTAAGGATTTATAGAGAATCCCAAAAAATTAAGGTTTATCAATAACAGTGAATATGAATAATTTGCACTTTAGAATCCACTAAAAACGAAAGTGTGTGTTAAATGTTGTGGTGATGGTGGAGAATAGAAGAAGAAAAGATGGA
>JAKUCM010005788.1:0-12999 GCA_023374145.1 Lepidium sativum
AGAGAGAGAGATTTAAAATAATATTAGTACTCGAAAATATATTATCATTAACATGGTTCGTGAAATTTTAGTTATTTATAAATAGAATGGAAATTATTAACATTGTACTCTAAATATTTTTTTTTTTTTGACAACGGCATAATACGTTTGAGATCTAAACTAAAAAAATCACCGATCATGAAGGAACTCCCTGGCCTGCCTAACTAGCGCGTCCGTTTTGTGATTGATCGCTCTCGGTATGACTGACAATGAGAAGGTTGAGAAGGATGCCGACAACCGCATGAACGCCTCCTGGTATGGACTGAATGCAGGTCAATCATCAGGTTGATCGAAGATCCGAAACACCAACTCACTATCTGTCGAGATCTCAACTTCAGATACTTGTAGAAGCCTTAGAGATTCCATCGCCCATAGTACCGCCTCCACCTCCGCATGTAAGACAGAAAGACTCCTGGACACCCCTTTAGCTCCCATCCGTTCTCCATCCACTGAATCTGAAAAGCAATACCAACCTAACCCAGAGTAACGGTCAGTATCCTTCCAGGACGCGTCCACAAAGCACTTATAGCCTGTGAATTGCAAATTAGCTGTGGTAGGGAAAACTAGCTTTGACTTCTTTATAAGGTCCCTAGTAGACCTATTGCCACTACAGGTAGACCTCTCCAAACTTGCCCCTGACCATTCATGATGTTTTGTTACGGCAACGTCTAATACCCTTAATGGATCCAGAATTTTACCAGAGAAGCAGAAAGCATTTCTTGCTTTCCATATCTGCCATAGAATCCACGGAAATCCTTGCCATTCGTTTCGAACCTTCATCAGTCGAAACAAATACTCTAAGTTAAACCAAACAGATGCACCTGGAAAAACATCTGGTGCAGAAGGGATGCATGATAGCGCCCAAACCTGGAGGGCCGGTGGACAGAGGAACAGAGCATGATTAACCGACTCTTGTTCCTCGTCACATCGGCTGCACCTCATATCACAATTTAATCCTCTGTGGGCTATATTTTTACTGACTGCTATACATCCAGATAGGATTTGCCAGATAAAATGTTTTATTTTGTTCGGACAATCCAACTTCCAGATATGATTATACAAGACCTCAAAGTTTGGACCCCACTGTTTGACTTCAGTATCTAATAGGTGTTCCGCTAGCTGATATCCCGATTTAACTGAATATCGTCATGTTGGTGTGTAATGCCACCCCCAATAGTCTGGACGGTCCCTAATTGGGATCGGAATGCCCAGTATCAAATCTACATCTTGAGGATGAAAGTATTGTTGAACTAAAACCTCTTTCCATTTACCCGTAGGTTTATCAATAAAATGATCTAGGGTTAGATCAGGGAACAAGTTCAAGTCGGACCAGACTGCCGGTCTGGGTCTCGTGTCCGGGATCCACGGGTCATACCAGGCTCGCATTGTTCTCCCATTACCAATTCGCCTAATGCATCCCCTTTGAACCAGGTCTCTCGCCGAGCATAAGCTACGCCACCCATATGAAGATAATGTTTTCAGAGGAACTTCTAATAAACATTGGTCCTTGTAATACCTACCCTTCAGAAACTTTGCCAACAGAGAGTTTGGAGAATCTAATAGTCGCCATATTTGTTTTGCTAGCATTGCAGTATTAAAGTTTTCCAAGTCTCGAAAACCCAATCCTCCCTCCAGTTTTGTTTTGCACACCGTGTTCCACCTACACCAATGTATTCCTCTAGTCTCTCCAGATCCCGACCACCAAAAATCAGCTATAGCTGAATTTAGAGACTGAATCGTCCCCCTGGGTAGTCTAAAACATGACATCACATAGGTTGGTAACGTTGTCAAAACAGACTTTATCAAAATTTCCTTTCCGGCTTTCGAAAGGAATTTAGTCGACCAATTACAAATGCGTGCTTGTAGTTTGTCCTTTACAAACGCAAAGACTTTAGTCTTTGCTCCCCCTATACTTTCTGGTATCCCTAAGTATGTACCCATACCCCCTAAATTGGAGATCCCTAATATCTGTTGAATCGGTCTCTTTATATCCTCGGAGACGACATGACCAAATTGTATGGCAGATTTCTCAAAATTTATTTGTTGACCCGATATCGCCTCATACTCTTTCAAGATCCCTAAAATTTGTTTGGCCTCTGCTAGGTTGGCCTGACAAAAAAATAAACTGTCATCTGCAAATAGAAGATGAGAGATGGCAGGGCTTGTTCTAGCTATAGACAACCCAGTAAGCACCTTCTGTTTTTCGGCCGCTTTCAATCTACATATTAACCATTCTGTACATAGAATAAAGATGTACGGTGACAACGGGTCCCCCTGTCGAAGACCTTTGCTAGGTATAATACGTCCCCCTGGTGCCCCATTAATCAACACTGCAAATTCAACTGTTGTTAAACAGTGCATCACACACTCCACCCATTTGGCACAGAAACCCATCTGACCAAGCATCGCTCTAACAAAATGCCATTCAATCCTGTCATAAGCCTTACTCATGTCAGTTTTGATAGCCATATACTTATTTTTGATTGATCCATTTGTGCGTAGCGCATGAAACATTTCCTGTGCCAGTAGAATATTATCAGATATCAATCTTCCAGGTATAAACGCAGTCTGCGTTTCTGAGATAAGTTTCGGTAATAATTTCTTTAATCTTAAGCACATAACCTTAGATATCAACTTATATCCAATATTACACAAACTAATTGGCCTAAAATCCATCATTTTAGTTGAGCGATCTCTTTTTGGAATAAGAAAAATATTAGTCTTATTCAAACTCTTATCAAAATATCCAAAAGTTAGGAAATTATTGACCAACTCGAAAAGATCTGTCTTTACCACCTCCCATGAATATTGGAAAAACAAAGCAGTCATACCATCCGGTCCCGGTGTTTTCTCCGGATCCATCATGAATAAAGCGGTTTTAACTTCTTCCACTATTACCTCCCTCATTAACCATTGATTATCAATTTCCGTTACCCGTGACTTGATTATATCACAATTTATCTGTGTACTGCCAACACTAGAGAAAAGTCCTCTAAAATATCGCGAGGCTTCCCCATAAAGATCCTCCTCTTTTGTCACCCATATTCCTTGATCATTTAGGAGCCCAACTATTTTATTTCGTGCTCTACGTTGTTGTGTCTGAGCATGAAAAAATTTCGTATTTTCATCTCCCTCCTGAAGCCATTTGATTCTACTTTTTTGTTTCCAAAACACCTCTTCCTCCACGTAGGCCTTTTTTAAATTCATTGTAGCCTCCAATATTCCCCTCTGATCATCAACATGGGAATTCTTACAATCCTCCAACACTTGTTTTAGTTCTTCTAATTTCTGACGCCCATGTCTAATATTCTTACTTCTCCAATGTGAAATCTCTCGGCGACAGCATTGTATTTTCTTGGCAAAAGAAATACCTCTATTCAATGGGAAACCCGTCCAACTCTTTTCCATTATTTCTCTAAAGCCTTCCTCATTAATCCATCTTTTGTCAAAAACAAATTTCTTTAGAGGCTTAAATGCCGTATCCCTAAAACTACCAATGATCGGCCTATGGTCCGATCCAATCATCTCCAAGTATTCTATCTCAGATAGTGGAAAAACATCATGCCATTCCCCTGTACCCAGCGCTTTATCTAGAATACAGCGTACCACCCCATTCTGACGGACACCCCTCCAAGACCAATAATTACCAATTTTTGGAAAATCCACCAATCCACAATCCCTAATCATCTGATTGAAAGCTCTAAAAGACATAGTATTTCGCAGGACTCCTCCTTCTCCTTGCTTTTCGTGATTTCCGGTCAACTCATTAAAATCTCCTATAATCAGCCACGGTGTTAGTCTACTAACCCCCATCCGAGTTAACCGTTCCCATATGTAATCCCTTTTTCGCTGTACCGGTTCACCATAGAAAAAGGTGATACTTACTTTGTGACCTTCAACTTCCATTGAGATGTCAATCATATTTTTATCTTTGTAATTTATATCAACGTCACAGTGGTCCGAGTATAATAATGCTAGTCCTCCACTACTACCAATAGGTTCAACAGTAGTCAGAAATTTATAACCTAGGTGTACTTGTATTTTTTCCAAGAACATATAAGAATTTTTTGTTTCTGATAAAAATAAAAATTCTGGCCTATATTTTGTCCAAATGTCCCGCAGGTAGCTAATAGTTATTTTACTACCAATTCCCTGACAATTCCAACATAATGTTTTTATCTTCATATAAAATCTAACAATAATTGAACTTGCTTAAGTTCCTTAATCTCCTTCTTAAAAACTCGATTTTTAATATAAATGAAGGATACCATTATTTTTGGTAAATTGTGTCTTACCACAAACCTGGCCCATAATTGAGACTGTATCAAAAGCCTATTTTATGATTGGATTCGAACAAACCATGTAAATCCATTAATCATAAAAACCTGCCTTGTTAACTTTATATATTCGGAGGACCAATTGGGTCTGAAGCCCACTATTTTCGTTTGGATCATTTGAAATTCTGTTTTGACATTATAATCTTCACAAAGCCCAAAGAGAATTTTCCTAAATGAAAGTGTTATTATATCATCATTTGAAAACCAGAATTGAACATATCCCATATGACTTATTATCCCCAAACTGCTCAAAATGAAATCAGAATATAAACTAGACGTTAAACACATTAAGAAAGTTATTGCATTGCGGTCTCCATTTCGAATTCCTTAGACTTCGTCTCCTTTAGTTTGCTTGGCTTCAATGTCTTTCGTGGAGACAGCGTACCCAACAGAGCCATTTTCTTCGTGCTAACTCCTCGTAAAGGAGTAGCTCCCTTCGAAAGAACTCTACCCATCCCGGTCCCAGATTTAGATATCTGATCTGGGTTTCCAGTCTGCAATTTCTGAATGAAAGCAGCGTGAATTTGAGCCTCTTCCTCCACTGATAACTCCCTTCTACCAGCAGCTGTGCCCTCAATTAAACCCGAATCTTCATGTGATTCTAGTTCAGCATTTGCCAACAGCTCATCAACCTTATCTCCACTGATCCACTTCATGTCATCATCTTCAGTGACCGATACAGAAACTGGTTGCTCCTTATCGTCCATGCTTCTAGTTTCCACCATCTCCTCTAAACCAGTGCTCGGAATTGCAATAGCCTTCCCATTGCCACCTTCCAGAGCAGTTGTATTCTCTATCTCATTCCGGAATAAAGGCCTTCGGACCTTATCACCAACAATCCCACTCCCAGTAATCTCATGTTCTGTCTCTCTTACCAGCGCAGTACCTTCGCCACGACTTCTCTTACTCCCTTCGGGATTATCCCTGGAAGTTACAGCCCTAGCCACTATACCCACGCTTCTTTTACCTCCTACCAAAGCCCTTTTAAAACTCTTATTTTTCCCATTATTTCCAGCCATTCTATTACCCAAACTAGGCTGTTCCTTTAACTCCTGTTTTGCTTTGTAGCATATGTTTGCATCGTGTGTCATACGATAGCAAAGCGAGCATATATTTAGTTATTAACATTGTACTCGAAATATTAAGTCAGCTTTAATGGGAATTTCAAATTTTAAGGTTTATAATAAGGAATGTGAAAATTTCATATCATCATGTATTTATTCAGTATATTCATATTAACCTGCAATCAAAATAAGACTTTATTTCATCCTCAATATTCATATCATCCCTCTCCGATTAATTTACTTGATCCTCACACTGCAGATTATTTGCATTACCATCGCCATTGAACCAAATACTATTATGTCTTGACCTTTATGAATATACTTGAATAAGTACTTGATGAACCTGGACTGATTAAAACACTCCAAGTTAATATGGGCTCGATAACGCAATGATAGAAGTTTGTTGTGAGGTACAAAAAATCTATTATCGCACTTGAATTTTTTTAATCAAATTCTATTATCGCACTGGATATCTATCTTCATCAACTGTAGTAGTTTCATTGAAGCTCTTAATTTCAAACATTTACGAACTTTCATACATGGAAAACTCATGCTAACAAAACCACACGGTCCATGAATCATCATGTATTTAACAATTTCATAATAATCTGATTCTTTTTCTTTGTCTGTAATCTCAGTATTGATAATGAAATCAATATCACTCGCATTATGATATTTATCATCTTTATGCATAAACAACACTATATGAGCATGTGGAAGTCCTCTTTTTCGAAATTCTATGGTATAGATGGTTGTATATAAGAAGATTTATGAATAAAAAGAAAAATAAAATAAAAACACAATTAATAATTAATGAGTTAATCACTCTTCACTCTAAAATTACATAATGTTTAGGAAAAAGAATGAAATACATGCAGTAGTCTTTTCAAACATGCCATTATTACATGTGAAGTCTTCCATAAGACTATCAAGATTCATCTTGAATAATCTACAACTAATGTCTGGTCTATCTTCTAATCTCATATTCCTTTTTTCCTAATATCTAGTTATTTCAAACCATTAATGATTACATGTGAATCTAATAAAAAGATCGGGGAATCCAAAATTTTTGCAAAGTGCCATTGCATCCATGTAATTCTGTCTCATATACCTTTCACCACCAGTAAATAAATACGGAATAAAGATCTTGGAACCTTGATTATTCATGTCACAATCGTCATTGCTTGTAGCGTCTTAATATACTCCATGTTATTAGGCTCAATTGCAGCCATCAACCAAAAAGTGCTGAAATAAAGTCTTGGATAACAAAAGAGTTGGTGACTCATTCTTCTTCCATCTTCGTCAGAAAAATTGTTAAGGATCCCTAGACGCCAACCATCCTCTCCATAAGGGAATATGATAAGATATTGTAATGGTAGATAAAAGAGACTCATTTCACTTATCCGCTTATGTTTTCCAGATCTTGTTTCGAGCACAATATCCCTCTTATCCATTTCCAAAACAAAATCACCAACTACCAAAGCTGCAACTTCTGGTGATTTTGGGGTGTTGTAAGTCCCTCCATCATTTTTCTGTCATTCAGCAAAACAAAGTGAAGGGTTTCAATATATTCTTTTTTGAATCTGTCTTTGTAGGTTTGAAAAGCTTTGACATGAGCATTGACATCATGTAACATCTTATTTAAAATTTTGACAATTTCTGTTCGTAAACATTTTCGTCCATCGTCTTTGCTCGAACGATTTTGCTGCAAATAGATAAATTAATGTTCCTGTTAATTAATTAATTAATATAAGAAAACAATTCATAATGTAGTCTTCCATAGATTATATAATTGAATCATAAAAGCCAACTGTTTCGATAAGTGTTTTGATTAACTTATCAGTAAGTCTTCAACTTGTTCATGACCTCGTTACATGTATCATGTATATAAATTTGAGAAAATTTGGTATCCTCTCCATCCAGAGGTAATATATTGCCCATGAGATGATATTTCTCACCATAAAACCTAAATATTTCAGGACCACGACTTATGTTGATAGAGTGATCAATCCTTCCTCCCAGTGATGTAAATGAAAACATCATATTTTGTATGCTCGTATATTTTCATGGAAATTTCTGCTTATTTACATTTTAAGACTAATACCATTAATGTAAATTAAAGTGTATATCAATAAGGAATATATCCTTTTTTGCTTTACAATTAATGAAATCAATATATAGTTGTGTATTACATTTAATGTAATTAAAAAATATAATCGAGTAGGATAAATTAAGCATTAAATTCACGTCAATTTTGTTCTATATAAATTCCAGATTAAGAGTAATAGTATTAAGTAGCCTCTATATTTTGTATATTAAATGATTCACTACAACATTATGTTTCCTATTTTTTTAACAATTAAAATATAGAAAGACATATGATTTCATGTTTATAAATGATTAGTTATACATAGCAATAAAATTTATTTAGTAATTTAGTAGGATATAAACAATCAAATAGTAATTAGTGTACTTTTTATTAATAATTAATAAGTTATCTACTAATATATATATATATATATATATATGTTGTCAAACAAGTGATCTTGAATCGATAAAAATACCTAATTCATAGTCAAAATTCTTCAAATAGAAGAAAATGGTATTTAAATCTACCACCTCATGCGTACCTAAATCAGAAACAAGCTAATTGGACCACCCATTTCTTGGCCATATATATTTGTATTATTGGAATAAAAGTTGCAATTTAACTAATGTGTAAATATTGTTAAGTAACAAACGAATATTTAAACATTATTAAATAAACCAAATAACATTAAATAATTTTCAAAAAAGAAAAAGGTTACTGAATAAAAGAAAAAACTGTTTCAAACATAAGAAAGAACCAGTGGTAAACAAACATAATACGTAAAAAGAACCAAATAAGAAAACAAAGTTGTTAATTATAAATATTGGTACCAAATAAGTTGAATCATTTCAAAGTTTTTCCATCTTAATTTTTTTTGGTTTTTAAAGTTTTTGTTATGCTCAACTGATTATTAAGGTTATTATCGAGTTGCATAACTTCAACTTTTCTCTTGAAATAAGGTGTTTAATTGAATAATCATTTGTCTCTCATTACTCATCAAAGAAGGTGTCTTGTAGTAAATATATAAACTACGATTATATTTAATTATTTATAAAAATAATGAGTAAATACTTTTAGTAGTTCAATTTTGTTCATCAACTGACTAACCTTACGGGTCTAATCACTATTCCTTAAAAGATGTTTATTTTCAAGAGCAACAACGAATATAAAACTTTTTCAGAACATAAGACCATCTCTATTGGGAGACTTTTAGAAGTCTCTTAACCAATTTTAAAAAAGAAATTAATTCAAAACGTCACCCAAACCTAAGAACCGGTTCTTAAACCAGGTTTTCTAGAAAATTTTAAGAACTCCTACGTGTCACTATCTGAGTGGATGAGGGGTGTTGACAAAAAAAAAAGAACCATTCTCTCATTCGTGTCACATTTCTTCTCTTCTTTCTCTTTTCTCTTCTCTGCTGCGATTTCGACGATTCGTTGTCAATTTCGTGCCGCTATCTCTTCCTCTTCTCTTTCTCTTATCTCTTCCTCTTCTTCCTCTTCTCTTCCTCTTCTTCATCATCGAAACCATCGCCTTTGATTTTGTCGCCAAATCACCAAAATCGCGATTTGGCCGAGAATATTCACTGATATTGCTGGGGTTTCTTCTCTCCAATGATATAGGTACATGTCTTCTCCCTATATCTTTGTTATGTTTTTTAGATTTATGAGATTAGGGTTAGGTCGTTTCGAAATTAGGGTTCATCGAAATTAGGATTTTTTGAAGTTAAGGTTCGTCGATTCTCCATAGATGTAGGGTTCTGTATAATGATTTGTATATTTGTATATTAAGGTTCTATGTATTTGTATATTTACTAACATTTGTGATTTATGTCTGTTTCTTTGTGTGTTTGAGGAGTTGGTGGTGATGAAGCAGACGCTGGTGATGAAACATTGGTGGCGCAGAAGCAGACGGTGTTGATGAAGGTAAGGTTCTATGTATTTGTATATTTTTGATGTGTTTGTGTTTAGGGTTTTTAGATTATGGTTAGTGTTTATGTTGTGGTTAGTATGTTCAGGTTGTGGTTAGTGTGTAGTTAGATGTAGTGTCATTGATTTGATGTACTCTCATTGATGTAGGTTGTGGTTAGTATTGATTTGATTTTCGTTCTTCTCTGCTCTGTGATAATAACTTCCTATGTTTCAACGTGATCTTTGCTATAAATGTTTTTTTTGTTGTTGTGATCTTTGTGATTATATCACATTAGTGTGTTTAGGGTGTGAGAGGTAATGGCTTTCAATGTGAAGTACACACACATTGAATGCCAAACCTTGTAGAAGATAGACTCTTCTCTCTGCTTCTCTCTCTTTATTTCAACTTCTTTTCTGCTTCTGCTTCTTCTTTTCTGCTTCTTCTTCTTCACTCTTCACTCTTCTTCTATCTTCTTCTCTGTTTGTGTTTGCTTCTTCTGTCTTTGTCTTCACTCTTCTTCTATCTTTTTCTCTGTTTGCTTCTCCTTCCAACACTCTGATGGATTCTATGAATTCATACAACCCCACCTCTGGTTTCCTAACATTACTGAGTAGTCAACATCAACCTGAAAACATTGGACCCAGTTTCTGTGAGAAGGATTCACCAAATGAAGCTGATGATCGAAGATCGAGAAGGAAGTGGACTCCTACAGAAGATGTTGTACTCATCAGTGCTTGGCTCAACACAAGTAAGGACCCCATTGTTGGGAATGAGCAAAAAAACGGAAGCCTTCTGGAAGAGGATTGCAGCTTATTTTGCTGCAAGTCCTAAGGTTGCAGGTCTGCAAAAGAGAGAGCCAAGCCATTGTAAACAAAGATGGTTAACGATTAATGACAGTGCCTGCAAATTTGTGGGGTGCTTTGATGCTGCATCATCTCAAAAATGTAGTGGTCAAAACGAGAATGATGTAATGAAGACGGCTCATCAGATTTTCTTTAATGACCATAAGCAGAAGTTCACTCTCGAGCATGCTTGGAGAGAACTTCGACATGATAAAAAGTGGTGCCAAAACAAAAAAAATAAGGAATGTCAAAGAGAAGGAAGACCAATGACTGTTCGACACAATCATCAACGTCTACCTCAATTAGCTATGAAGGATAGCAAGGTCGGCCAGAAGGTGTTAAGGCTTCTAAAGCCAAGTCTAAAAAGACAGGGAACAAGGCAGCAGAAGGGAATGTTCTCTCAGAGTTTCGGGAAATGTGGGAGATCAAACAAAAAGATTTAGCTGCGAAAAAAGGTTGTCAAAACACAGACTGTGTGACAGTCTTTTGGCAAAAACAGAGCCATTATCGGATATTAAAATGGCTCTAAAAAACAAGCTCATTACCGACATGTTGAATGGAGTTTGATGTTTCTGTCTCTGTGTTTTGATGTGTCTGTGTTTTGTAAAGCGGTTGTCTCTGTTTGGTGTCTCTGTGTTTTGTAATATATGTGTTGCAGATTCTGATTATGTGTTTTGTTGTCTCTGTGTTTTGTAATACATGCGTTGCAGATTCTGATTATGTGTTTTGATGTCTCTGTGTTTTGTAATATATGTGTTGCAGATTCTGATTAAGTATTGAAGTCTCTCAGTGGAGTTTACAATTCGGTGAAGTTTATGTGATGGTTTACAGAAGAGAAGAACAATGTGATGGTTTGTGTAACACAAGAGAACTTGAGAAGAACAATTCGGCCACGTTTGTACATTTTGTGAAGTACATTTGACATTATAATACAATGTGTTTTGGTTTGTGTAATACAAAGAATTTGGGTGGGGTTCTACCATTGAAACCCTACAAAACTTAAGAACCTCATTAGAAGTTCTTAAGTCATTAATTCTAATGAGGTTCTTACCAATGGAGGTGTTCTAAAATATCATAAATATTCAAAAATACATAAAATAAAATAAATGTATATAACACATAATTTGACAACTTTTATTATCTCTCCAACAACTTCAGCTAAACTGGCCACAATACCGTTAATAATTTGCTTAGCAATGTAATCAAATATTAAGAATCTCGATTCTCCAGTATTATCTGCAATTTTCACAAAAATGTAATATTATAAAATATTTGCTTACATTAAATTAATATATTAATAATCCTTGATATTATTTGAGTAAACACAATAACGTTTAAAATAAACTCGTAATGATTAAATGTTAAAAATATAACGCATAAAATCCCAAATCATAATTCATTCACAACTACTTGCGACCAATTGCCATAACTAAATAAAAGTAATTCATTCATACAAAGTATTCTCGATTTAAATGTTTTATATCTACGCATTAGTAAACCCTTTTGATTCTTGTTAGCCACATTTCAAATAAGTGACTAAATATAAAAAATAAAAATATTCATATAATTTTGTGAAACTATTGTCAAAATCATAATTTTTTTAAAAAAATTACTTGAAAACCACTTTAATAACATTTTATAAACACTTTTGATAATACTAGATTTGATTTTCTAAAACCTCGACATCATCATCGTCTCCTCCATAACAATCAACAGAATATACTTTTTTGTTGCATTTTTGCAACTCAAATAGCACCACACATAATCATAGTCTATGTCAAAGATAGAAACCATAGTAATATATAACCCAATCTACACAATACAAAATACAAATGTTAATATATTACGGTTAATTAATAGTTTGTATATGTAAGAAAAAAAGTAATAAAAATAAATTTTAATACATTAACCGTATCGGCGAATTCTTTCATTGTCTTCTTAGGAAAGGGTCTAAGAAATTAACCCAATACAATTGCAGATGAATTCGGATAATTTCATTAAATCAGGTACAACCAATTGCAAGTCATCATCTGGGAGACTAATAAGAAAATATTGTTATCTTAAAATTCAGAATATGATCTATTACGATATAAAAATATACTCTTACTTGGATCGTAATGCTAACACTTCGGGGATTGTATTATTACTAAACAACAATTGTGTACATTCAAAAGTATTAAAGACTGATATGATATTTGCAATTATTTCTAGTGAGATTATTAAGAAGCAATTAATAAATCGATTTATTTTTGTTATGAAAAAATAATTTATCGAAAATAATATAGGTAGGCATTGCATATAGTTAATGTTTTAAAGTTAAATGAATATGAGTTTAAGAACTTAAATAAATATGAGTTAAAATATTTAAAGAGCATGATTCTAAGTACTTAAATGAACAAGATTAGATTCTTAAACATAATTTTTTTTTGCATTGCAAAGAAAGAGAAGAAGAACTATATTTATTACATAAAGCTTCTAAAAAGATATTACTGATGCCAAATATCTTTATAGTGTCATTTTACTACGCCTTTGAGGAGTATCAAAAATAAAAAGTGATGAACTCCTCTCTTCTTTTATCATGCCTATGTTAAAAAAAGTATCTCATTCTGCTCGCTCCTGTGGTTTTTTTGAATTTGATGTACACGTATGTTAAAGACAAGTGTTCAGGTTTTGATACACTTACAAAAGTTTCGGAGAAAATCGAAGACATCAAACAT
>JAKUCM010005789.1:0-23662 GCA_023374145.1 Lepidium sativum
TCATCTATTTGCACAAGTATATAGTGCCTATTGTAACCTATTGGTAATATATACAATTATCTCTTCTTACATGGTATCCTAGCAGGCATTCCTATAGCCGTCTCTGTCTTCTTCTTTTTTTTTTCTTTTAATCATGTCAATCAATTCTGCTGAAATCATTGACACTACCTTGCAGAAAACTCTGCTCCACGTCAATATGACGCATATCACTAAACTCACTCCTCAAAACTATCTAATGTGGAGTCTTCAGGTTCAGTCTCTTCTCCAAGGATATGCCCTTGCCGGTCATCTAAATAACACTGCTGTGCCACCGCTCACCATCACAACAGATGAACGTGTTGCTGAAAATCCTACCCACACTCTCTGGGTTCGTCAAGACAAGCTGCTGTACAGCAGTCTTCTTGGCACAATCTCCTTCACAATTCAACCGATTCTCTCTCGCACTCAATCAACTGCAGAGATCTGGCAAACACTTGCGGAAACATATGCTAAACCGAGTTGAGGACATGTGAAACAACTCAAACTCCAGATCCAACAGTCACAGAAAGGCACCAACACAGTTGACCACTATCTTCAAAATCTCACCGCAAAGTTTGATCAACTCGCCTTGCTGGGTAAACCCTTGGACGTTGAAGATCAGTTGGAGTACATTCTTGATGGTCTTCCAGAAGACTACAAACAAATTGTGGATCAGGTTGGCAGTCGAGACACCCCACCGTCATTCCCAGAACTGCATGAGAAGTTGCTTAATCATGAAGTTAAACTCATGGTTGCAGCTCCACTACCCAGTTCAGTCCCTGCATCTGCCAATTATGCAAACACTCGGTCTCGTTCATCCAATAATCGCTCTGGATCTCGACCCAGCCAGAACTGGCAGCAATCAGCACACAACAACAACTCTAACAATTACAATAATTACAGGCAGCCACAATCTACAACCAACAACAATCACAACAATGAATCAAAAGGTAAAGGCCACCAAAGCAAATGTCAAATATGCAATGTTTTTGGGCATAGTGCCAGACGGTGTCCACAGTTTGTCAAAAGCCAGCCTCATTCAGAAAATGTACCTCAATCCTCCGCATATCCACCTTGGCAACCTCGTGCCGATGTTGCACTCGGTGCAAACCCACCAAACTCATGGCTCATGGACAGTGGCGCCACACATCACATGACCAACAACTTTAATGATCTTATGCAGCCTCACATGTATCAAAAAGAAGACAACATGCTTATTGGAGATGGCTCAGGCATTCCAATTACACATACTGGTTCTCTTACTCTTCCTTCTCTTGGCAAACCTATAAAACTCAAAGATGTACTTTGTGTACCTCATATACATCACAATCTGCTGTCAGTTTACAAATTGTGCAACGCTAATAATCTTTTTGTTGAATTCTTCCCCACTTATTTTCAGGTCAAGGATCTGAGCTTGGGGGTTCCATTGTTCTGCGGTACGACTAGGAATGAGTTGTATGAGTGGCCGACTATCTCAACCATCACCTGCCTTGCATCATCAAAGTCACCACCATCACAAATAGACTGGCATAACCGCCTAGGTCATCCATCATCTCACATCCTTCATTCTGTTGTTTCCCGTTTTCACTTACCCTGTTCTCAAACCAAATCCAATATGTTATGTCATGATTGTGCCATCAATAAAAAGTAGCTAGAATACATGGAAATAAAGGTATCATTTCAAAAAATTTGCCTAGATAGGATATGCCTTATTTGCAAGACCGGAGCCGTAGCGAAAACGAGTCTTCATAGGGCAATTGTCACTGCTTATGGACCCGAACCTGAGTGATCTATCTATGACCAGGATGAAGCTTGGGGCAGTCATCTTGGATTTTTTTTGAATGGTTTCTTTGTTCTCGCGTGACATAGAATGACCAATCTTGAAAGATCACTCTTTCGTCTAAGGGTTCTTAACCGCCACACCGAGAATTCGGGGGGAGGCGGGACACTAAGAGGTGGGGTCTCAAATTCCGGATCTTCCGCTGCACGGATTTCCTGGGAAACGAAATATACATAGAGAAATCAGTGTGCAATGAAAAATGCAAGCACGGTTTGGGGAGGGGTTTTTTACCTTTTCTCATTTTAACAAAGTAGACGAGGACCAATCTTCTCTTTCTTTAGTCTTGCTCGTCTTATGGCGTTAGCCTTTTGCGGATTCCTTAATCCGCGGGACAGCTTTCTCGGCACATGTCAATCCTTATGTTCCCAACGAGTAGGTCAAGGTACTCTATGTTGCTCGCTTGCCTTTATCTTCCAGAAAGTCACAAAATTCTCTTTTCTCCACAGCACCATCTCTTCTTTTCAACCTCTTGAATACATATTTGCTGATTTTGGACGTCACCAATTTTATCCATAGATCACTCCAAGTATTACTTAATACTTGTAGACCACTACACGAGATATACATGGCTGTATCCTCTCCAAACAAAATCCCAAGTCAAAACCATTTTTATTCCATTCAAAAATCTTGTTGAAACCAGATTCAATACCAAAAATACGAACCCTATACACAGACAACAGAGGAGAGTTTATTTTCGCTTCGCAGGTTTTTTTGCGATGCTGGAATTTCACGTCTGCTTTACACCTCCACACACTCCCGAACAATGGGATCTCTGAGAGAAAACATCGACATGTGGTTGAGGCTGGTCTCTCTATGCTCACTCATGCCTCATTACCCGCAACCTACTGACCATAATGCCTTCCCTGCAGCAACCTAACTCATTAACCGTCTTCCGTCACCTGTGATTAGTATGTCCTCACCTTATCAACTTCTCTTCAACACTGAGCCTAACTACTCCAAGCTACGAATCTTCGGTTGTAACTTGTTATCCATGGCTACACCCCTACATTGATCACAAACTTCAAAATTGCTCTTTGCTCTGTGTTTTTGTTGGCTGTTCTCTCACTCAAAGCGCTTATCTCTGTCTTCACATCGCCACCGGGCAGATTGTATGTATCTCGTCATGTTCAATTTGATGAAAAGTCATTCCCATTTGCCAACGTCAAGTCACAGTCACCAGATACAATCACACTGCCTCAACAACCCACATCTCCTTCACCACCAACGATTCTTCCCGTCGCGCCACTCATATCGCCAACTCCACAGTCTTAAACCGTTGGACTGTGGCACCACTCGATCGCAGATTCTCGCCTGAGAATATCCCCTCCGCCAATCACCAGGTACGACTTCTGTCGTTTTTGCTGAACATGCTAATGATAATTCTCACCACAGATGGATCTCCTAGCCCAAGAGATAATGATTCATGAACACAAAATGAAGTTGGACCGTCAAAGTAATGCAATTGGGTTTGATGGCCCAATTCAAGGTTCTGCACATGATCCACAAACAAATAATGGGCCTTCACCAACCATTTCATCACGTGGAATTAATGTAGACATTGGCCCACTTAATACATCTGGCCCAATTCACATCTCTGGTCCAGTGGTTGAATCTTCTTCCACACACACATCAAAGATGAATCAGAATTTTCATCCGATGATAACGCGCCAGAAAAATAACATCGTTAAACCTACGATAAAATTAAACCTCTCTGCCGCTCGATCCAGTCATATTCCAATCGAACCGGTTACACTTACTCAAGCTTTGAAAGATAACCGATGGCGGTCAGCTATGTCATCAGAGATTGATGCCTTTGCTACCAACAAGACGTTCGATTTGGTTTCTTGTCCGCTTAATAAAATGATTGTTGGTGCAGATGGGTTTACAAAATCAAATTTCTTCCAAATGGTTCTCTTGAAAAATCCAAAGCACGACTTGTGGCCAATGGCTACAATCAGCAACAAGGAGAAGACTATGAGGCCACTTTCAGTCATGTGATCAAATCAATGACTCTCCGACTTGTTCTTGATATTGCAGTTAGCAAGAATTTGCCAATACAACAAGTCGACGTTAATAATGCGTTCCTTCAAGGAACACTGACTGCGGAAGTCTACATGGAACAGCCCCCGGGTTTTATAAATCAAGACGTTCTGTCACATGTGTGTTGCCTCAACAAAGTTGTTTACGGTCTTAAACAAGCTCCACGTGCGTGGTACATGGAACTACGAACATATCTCACTTCCCTTGGTTTTCATAACTCAGACGCGGATCCCTCACTCTTCACACTCAAACAAGGTACATCACTTGTATATCTTCTTATATACGTTGATGATATTGTTGTTACAGGAAATTTTCAGTCTTCAATACGACATATCTTGCAACTACCTGGCAAGACCGTTTCTCACTGAACGAATCAAAAGAGCTAAACTACTTTTTGGGTATTGAAGCTTATCATACAACCAAGGGAATACAACTTATGTCAAAGGAAATACATCATTGATCTCCTTCATAAACACAATATGATTGATGCCAAATCCGTAGAAACAACCAATGGCGTCCTCTCCAAAACTTAATCTATTTCTGGACCATCTTTACATGAGCCTACAGAGTATCGTCGTTTAGTGGGAAGTCTTCAATATCTTGGATTTACTCGTCCAGATATATCATACGTAGTAAATCGTCTCTCTCTGTTTATGCACAAACCAACAACAGATCATTGGCAGGCAGCTAAGAGAGTCCTTCGATACCTTGCAGGAACTACAACTCATGGTATATATTTCTTGTCAAACAAATAATCCTCTAAATTTATATGCATACTCCGATGTCGATTGGGCTGGAGACCCCAATGACTATCTCTCAACAAATGCATATATCGCTTATCTTGGGAATCATCCAATCTCTTGGAGCTCGAAGAAACAGACATCAGTTGCACGATCCTCGATCGAAGCAGAGTATTGTTTTGTAGCAAACACAGCGTCAGAACTACGATGGATATGCAATGTTCTCACAGAGTTAGGCATTCATCTTCCTACACCTCCGATAGTGTACTGTGACAATGTCGGAGCCACTTTTCTTTGCGCTAATCCTGTATTCCACACACGAATGAAACATGTGACTCTTGATTATCACTTCATCCGTGGTCAAGTTCAAAGTGGCATACTAAAGGTATCTCATGTTCACACCAACGACCAACTGGTTGATGCACTTACGAAACCACTACCTCGTACAAGGTTCAAAGATTTATGTTTCAAGATTGGAGTGACTCAAGCCCCTCCATCTTGAGGGAGCATCTCAGGGATACTAGAGATCAATCACATTAATCCCGTATCTCTTATTTATGGTAGTTTCTATATGTAATAAACCTAGAATCATCTCTTTGCACAAGTATATAGTCCCTCTTGTAACATATTGGTAATATATACAATTATCTGTTCTTATAGGTTGTTAGTTCAAGTCTACAAATGGAATCCTAAAAGTCATTAAGGGATGTCTAACACTCTTAAAGGCTCCGAAAATTGACTCTTTGTACGTGCTGAAAAGAAAAGCAGTGGCGAAAGAGTTAAAGGCTGAGAATAAGTCACATTATAAGGCTGAAAAGGATCAGGTTGGCGGAACTTGGATAGGTGAGAAGGATTCCAGATTTATTGTCAACAAAGTGTGTAGTAGACGCAGAGGAATCAGTGGAAAATCTGGAAACAAAATCTGGGTACAAAAGGAAGACAGAAGAACTATAAAAATATGTGGTTCTAGGAGAGACCGAAAACAAAAAGGTTAAAGTTCTGAAGAAACAAAATTCAGTGAATGCTAATGATTCGATTATTGTTGCAAGTTCAGGGAATGAGATTTCAAAGCTTAGTCTCAAAATAGAAGGTATTAGTGAAAATGAAAAAGACAGTATTGTGGAAAAGCAAGAGGACGTGTCTGCTGAATATGGCTCATTAAATTATTTTTTGATGGAAAGCTACAAGGACTATAGCCAGTGAAGAGCAACAAGAGAATTTATGATTTTCAGTTCCAGGTGGAGTAACCTTGGAAACGTATGTTAAAGATTTTCCTTGTCTTAATTCATCGCGGCATGCCGCCTCTTATACACAGGGAAGAAACATGATAATACCCTAATTACATTATCACTTAGGAACAAATAAGTACTTAAACGTAAGGCCCAATATGGCCCAATACCCCCCCCCCCCCCTCAAGATGGAGTGTGTAGGTTCCGAACACCCATATTGAGAAGGAAAGCATCAAAGTGCTTCTTGCCGAGAGCTTTTGTCATGATGTCGGCAAGCTGTGATGTTGTTGAAACATGCTGAGGAGTAACCACACCGCGAGTGATCTCATCGCGGATGAAATGACAATCATTCTCGATGTGTTTTGTTCGAGCGTGAAAAACGGGGTTCTTCGCAAGACTGATGACCGAGAGACTATCAGAATAAATGACTGTAGGAGTGCTGTTGTCGATGCCAAAAACAGGTAACAGCTCTCGAAGCCAAAGGATTTCACTAACCGTATCAGCCATAGCTCTATATTCTGCCTCCGCGGAAGATCATTACACATCATCATGTTTCTTTGTTTTCCAAGATAACGGGGAGCCACCAAGTTGGATAAACCAACCAGTTAAAGAACACCGTGTGATTGTGCAAGCACTCCAGTCGGAATCACACCAAGCAGTGAGTGTGAGGGGAGCGTTTGCCCTGAGAAAAATTTCTTGCCCGGGACTCCCTTTCAAATACTTAACCACTCAGAGATCAGCCTCCCAATGATCCACCTTTGGAGCACTCATGAATTCTGACAAGATATGAATAGAGTAAGAGAGTTCAGGACGAGCATTGCCAAGTTAGATGAGTTTATCGATGAGACGACGATAGGAAGTCGGATCACTAAGTAAGTCACCTTTCGCAAGAGCAAGTCGATGGTTCTGTATTACCGGAAACGCAGAATGATTTTGGTTCCAAGAAGTCATGTAGAGGATATGATGTCAAGAGCTTACTTTCTTTGACACATGTAGATACCGGTGGAATTACGAGCGATTTCTAACCCTAAGAAGTAACGCAAGACACCAAGATCTTTCATGTGAAAGTAAGTGCTCCAATATGTCTTAAACTCGTTAATAAGAAGTATAGAATTCCCTAAAACTATCAAGTCATCTACGTACACTAGGACATGAAGACGATCACCATGTTTTGCCAGCGTGAACAAAGAGTAATCAGAGACATCTTGAGTGAAATCGTACTCTTTAAGTGCTGATCCCAACTTTTCGAACCAACAGCGTGGAGCTGGTTTCAAACCGTACAATAACTTATGAAGACGACATACTTGTGTCTTATCATCTGTACGAAACCCAAGAGGAAACTGTATGTACACCTCCTCGTCGAGACCCCCATGTAAGAACACATTGTGGACGTCCATTTGGTGAATCTCCCATTCACAAGAGACGGCATGTTGTAAGAAAACCCGGATAGTGACCATTTTAGCAACCGGAGTAAAGGTTTCATTAAAATCGATGCCTTCTATTTGATTATTGCCAAGGACCACAAGTCGTGCTTTATGACGTTCTAACGTACCATTAGCATTATACTTTAGCTTAAACATCCATTTACAGCCAATAGCTTTCTTACCAAGAGGAAGAGTCTCCACAGTCCATGTACCATTTTATTCTAATCTATCAATCTCTGTCCGTAAAACATTTCGCCAATTTTCATCAACAATAGCATCCTTATAGAATTGGGGTTCAGTGGCAGCAGTAAGCACACAAAGGAACACTTGACAGGCGGATAAAAAATGAGAGCTTGATAAAAAATTATCAATCGGGTAGGGTGTAGGTGTTGAATACGGCTCGTGTAACAGACGAGTGACGTAATTCGCAAGACGAACTAGTGGAAGTTTCTTGCGATGACCACGACCCAGCTCTTATGGTGCTGGAGAGTCTGGATACACAGGAGTTAAAACAACAATAGTTAAATCACGTGATGTATGATTAGGTGATGGTAGAATCAGAGGCGTAACCGGCAAGGCACCCGGAGAAGGAGTAGCCGAGGGACTCATGTGGTTCGAGTCAGCGTGAGATGCCTTGGCTGCAGAGACAGATAATTCCGGAGGAGGACCATGCTCACAAACCTCTGGTGACAGAGAATCAGAATGCGAGGTGGAGATAATAGGTGAGTCATCCTCGTGGAACACTCTTGGAAGAGATGAAGACGAAAGCAATTCCGAGGGGACGACATTCGATGGTTCATAGAATGGAAAATCAGTCTCCATAAATTTCACATCCCGAGATACACTTATAGTTCCAGAATCAAAATTATAAACTCTCTAACCCTTCTGGTTGAACGAATATCC
Source organism: Lepidium sativum (assembly GCA_023374145.1). NCBI lineage: Eukaryota > Viridiplantae > Streptophyta > Magnoliopsida > Brassicales > Brassicaceae > Lepidium > Lepidium sativum. Next base: position 8,195 of record JAKUCM010005789.1, read on the forward strand.
AAGAAAAACAGATTTGTTACTCCTAAAAGCAAATTTGTCACCTTCATGTTTATGATTATGAACATAACATAAACAACCAAAGACACGGAGATGCTGGAGAGGTGGTGGTCGATTGTAGATCATTTCAAATGGTGTCTTTCCATTCAACACTTGTGTAGGAGTTCTATTGATGAGATATCGCGCAGTAAGAGCACAATAACCCCAAAACTCAATCGGAAGATGAGCTTGAAAACAAAGTGCACGAGCAACATTGAGAATATGTCTGTGTTTTTGCTTCACTCTACCATTTTTCTATGGAGTTCCAACGCAAGACGTTTCATGAATTATTCTAGTCTCAACAAAGAAGGAACGAAGACACATAAATTCCGAGCCATTGTCACTTCATATTCTCCGAACATTAGCATTGAACTGACGTGTAATTAAGGCAAAAAAACTCTTCAAATGAGTTGGGGCCTCTTGTTTCGTGGTAAGCAAGTAGATCCAAACTGCACGAGAAATCGTCAACCATGGTTAAGAAATATCGAGAACCACACAAAGCTGAGGTACGATAGGGTCCCCAAAGGTCACAATGGATCAGTTCAAAAGCAAAAATTGTTGTATTATTGCTCAAAGGAAAAGTTTCTCGAACATGCTTTGCGCGAATACAGATCTCACAAGTCTTTGAATCAAAACTACTATTATTAGAAAGCTTTAATAAATGCAATGCTTTAGAAGAAGGATGTCTGAGACGACAATGCCAGATATCCAAAGGTTGAGAAGTAGTTCCTTGAATCGTTGCTGCCACGACCACCCCTCGAAAAAAATAAAGGCCATGTTGTTGTTCACCCGCTCCAATCACCATCCGAGTGATGCGATCATGAACCACACAAACCTTATCAGTTATCTGAAACACACAACCATTTTCACGAGTCAACTGAGAAACGGAGATGAGATGACATTGCAGTTCAGACACAAAATAAAGATCTGACAAGATAAACGAATACCCCAAATGAACTTTCCCTTGACATGTCGAATTAGTAAACCGACCATCGGGAAGTTTGATAAAAACATGAGACATATCACACAGCTCAAAAAGATAGTCAAGATAACATATCAATTGATTAGACGCACCAGTATCAATGATCCATGATTCATTAAATAGCTTACCTGCGAGCCTATTCACAGTATCTGATTTCTCGTTTTTCAACATCCGAACTAATGTCTTCCATTGCTGATCACTGAGACCACTTAAACCCACTCGATCCGAGGAGGTTAAGGACATAGCATGATGAGCAAATTCTGGAATTTGGCTGACATGATTTGTGGAAGACGTGGTGGAGCCGCGACTTACTTGTGCTTCACGCGAGATCTGAGACGGTGTCGAACTTGTGATACGACCACCATTTGAGTTAGGAGCGGCACGACCGAAACAGTGTTCGATCGTATGTCAGGATTTACCACAGCTCGTGCAACTTACGTTTGTAGATCGAGCGTCATCTCGTACAGGTTGTTGACGAGAGCTCGTCTGAACCGCGAAACTCACACCATCGACTTTCTCCTCATGAATTCAACTCGTGATTTTTGCTTCCTCATCTTGTGCCAACGTGTTGTATGCTTCTTCAAATGTAGGTAGTGGAACTCGTGAAAGCAAGGCGGATTTAACACTTCCATATACGGACTCATCGAGACCCATTAAGAACTGATGCAACTTGTCTTCCTCCCTTTCTTTATGCACTTCCTCCATTGTTTTTGACTATTGATAGTCTAAAAGACTTCTACAGAGCTGTGTCAGCTTCCCATAATAGGCTTCAAGTGCAAGACCCATTTGCCTACAGGTAGCAAGTTCTGTTTTGAGACGTTGGACGCGTTGTCCATTTTTCACATTAAAACGAGCCTTAGTGTGTATCCAAAACTCATATGTCGTATCAATATGTGACAATGAATCAGTTAGAGCATCTAATACAGTCAGTTTCATCCATGAAACCACAAGAGCATTGTTTGCTATCGAGTCTTTGTAGTCTTCTGAGTTGATGGGAGGTTGAGGAATTGTGTCATCTGCAAATCCGAATTTTTTCCTAGACACCAAAGTTAATCAAAGATTTTTCGCCCACTACTCGTAGTTGTACGCATGAAGGAACGGTTTGGAGATAAGCGTTCCCGGATTACCTCCCGAGGTCAGGTCTTCTCGTGGTTTCAACTCGAGGACCATAAGGCGCAGATCATGTACCCCCCGTGGTAGTAGCTTGAGATCCAGAGCGTGGAGGAGAAATATCACCCATATTTTCAAACAAAGGATTTATGGATTTAGAAGTAATCGATAAACCTAGGTCAAAAAATCGAAGGAAAAGAAGAGATCGTGATCTCAGGAACAACGCTAAACTCTTTAGAAATTAGGTTTAGGCTTTGATACCATGTTAAAACCTTGGAAACATATATCAAAGATTTTCCTCGTCTTTATCCATTGCGGCATGCCACCGCTTATACACAGGGAAGAAACATGATACATACCCTAAATTACATTATCACTTAGGAACAAATAAGTACTTAAACATGATGCCTAGTATGGCCCAATAAAAAGGCTGATCTAAAAGGAAAAAAATATCAGAAGGGTCAGCTGCTACATTCAGAAAATTTACAAGAAATCAATAGAGGCTCACTTAGCAAATTGGGTTGAGATGGCTGAATGGGAAGTAAAGTAAACGCAGATGGAAGCATGTCTCTTAGAAGGAGGTTCTAAGAGCTAAAAAAAGAAACCAGAATCATGTTGGCAAAGTGGAAACATAATGGTGATTGTTTTGGTTGTGTTAACAATTAATCTAGTTGGGCTTGTGGTAATATTGTGCTCTGTTGTGGAAAAGTTGTGGAAATCAAAATGGAAACTAACAAATACATCAAGGATTCAAGGAAACCGAAGTTAGCTTTCAGAAAAGCAACAAAATCTAAGATAAAGAAAGACTTCAACTTAGGTAAGGATTCAGTTTGATTAAAGGGATCAGGAACACAATTAAGTCTTAAGCAAGGATGGTTTAAGATGATAAGTACGTCTCGCAGAGATTCAATGCAGAAAGCAGAGGTCACGTACATTGACATAGAGGTTGTTGAGTGGGATTTGAAACTACAAAAAGATGCCTACAACAAAGAATATTAAGGAGTTCCTAACAAAGACAGTACATGGGCTTACTCACCAGTGGTGCTGTCAGCTCTCCAATATTTGCTGAGGAAGAAAAACTCCAAGTAATTCCTTAAAACCTCACAGACAACAAACACGTCATGTCAAATTTGTAGTTTCTTTAATTTTTATGGTTGAAAAAGACAGATAAAGAAGGAATTACCTATTGAGAATTGGGAACCAGAGTTGAGAGTGGTTGGTTGATGACGAGTTTTGTTAGAGATGACAGTGGTACAAAAGAGAAGTCCAAGGCTTATCCATTTAAATAGAAAAGTGTGTGAAGTTAATTGTCAGTTTTTGTTTAAGATGGATATCATAAATAGAAAATGGGAGTCAGGTAAATTGATTTGTCAAGAAAAATTCAGATGAAGAAAAAATAAGAGAAACTTATCTTCACAGGATTATGAGGTTGTTGATGCACCTAGAAACTCAAGGTGGAGAGGTTAATCCTCACTGAAGAATCATCAAAGGCCATAATGATGATGGCAGACCAAGTCTAAATCAAATACACTCAGATCAGATAACATAAGGACCAACACAAATTGATGACTTTCAAGTCGACAAATTCAGAAGGCTAAGAGAAGAAGGTTTATGACCTTACCTTAGAGTCACCTGAGCCAGGAAAGCATAAAGAAGCGAAAAGGTCTGAGACCGGAGAAAAGGTGTAGATGGTCTAAGGTGGAGTTTTTTCTAGACACAATAAAAGAGAAAAAAAAAAAAAAAAATTAGCTCAATCAAACCAAAGTTTTGAAACCAGATTTCAAGGTCTGAAATTGAGAAAGGGGTGAATAAAAATGGTTTGATGAATGTGAATAAATGGCTATCGATATGACTGAGAAGTGGTTGTAAGGAAATTAAATGCTTCAAGGTTCTAGAGAAGAATAAGCTTTAATGGTGAACCAAAATCTCAGCAAATCAAGGAAGGTCTTCCCTATGACCAACAAAGAGGTTATATGTGGTGAGAAGTCAACCGATTTCACTCATGGAAGAAGATGGAGAAGCCACATGCAAGAAAAAAAACTAAAAGTTAATCTCACGAGATTTTTTCCAGATGAGCCTAATCTAAATCAAGAGATGAGAATTGGATTAGAGGTACCTGAAGTAAGAGCTCTGAGGCGAGTTCACTTAGAGGAGCTCATTAGAGAAATCGCAATGGAGCATGTCTATATGTCTCCGAGAACAAGAGAAAGAAACAAAGAAAATCAGATATGAAATCGCCAAATCAAGGAGGTAAAGTTCTCTCTAGTCACAATAAAGAGATGAAAAGAAGACTGAGATTACCTATGATTAAATTCACTAGAAGCAACGATGGTAAAAATTGTTGAAGGAAGAAGCATTGATGGTGTGATGGTGTTGAAAGGGAAAGTAAAGAGGTTGTTATGACTTAATGTTCGATTAGGAAAGTAAAGAGGTTGTTATGACTTAATGTTCGATTAGTACTTATAGGAACACACGAAATTTATACGAGTTCAAGTCTCGAATGAGTACCTTACATTTCGACTTGACGCACAAGCAATCCATTATTTTCTCGTTAGGTTTACAATGTTCTCTTTTTATAGGAGTTAAAACATAAAGCAAAGAAAAATATCTTATATCTATCTCTTATCAACCTAACTAATTCTTATCAACAAACTCTTTGTATTAAATCTCATAGAAAGATTGATCCGGATACTTTCTAGAGACAACTGAATAACAATTATTAACCAATAACCTTCAATTGTCTCTTTGTACCATCATAAACCAAAACCGGTTCATGATTAAGTGTATTGCTTGTCATCACTTTACAGAGTTGAATGGTAGGGAGTTATCACGTGGAGAAGAAGAGATGTGTTATGGGAAGCCAAAAGGTGGAGCTTAACACATCATGGTCTCTATTGGATTTTATGGGGCCAGTGATTGACACACAAAGAAAGGTTAATGATCTTTAGGGCTGCATTTAAACAACAATATAAATATGTATACAAAAGAATGTTGGTGAGAATCAGACAGCCAAAAAACCAAAGAGTAGTAAGCAGTTAAAAAGTTAACTTCGTCTGCTACGGCTTCTTTATCATTATTTATCTTCATTTTCTCTTTTATCTTGTATGTAAAAATAAAAGAGAAAGGCTTGTTTGTGGTTTTATAATGTGTATAAGACACATTGATCTAGTGGATTTGGGAGTATTGTACCTCTCACAAAATATACCGGCGTGTTGCAGGAAACTCGTTAAAATCTTAGTATTTTTTTTAACAAACCAAGTACTCAACTAAGCGAACTCTAAAGTCCTAAAATTCCTTACACATTCGTAATAGTTTTTCGATATTCCAAAATCGTTTGAAACAAAGAATTACAAGTCTTTCCTTAAAAAAAATTACAACTAAAATGGGTCATAATTTAGGAATTGGGTTAAATACAATATGTGAAGGGACAAAATCATTAGAAGTATGATTTTGGACGGATAAGGCCATATTGAATAGGGTGGGTGGCTAGGGAGGCACACCGCACAACCCTACGAAATGCTAACTCAATAAATATTATTAATTTTAGAAGCAACACTATCAACTTCACGTTGCTTTAGGTCCGACTATATATCTTGGAATAAATTTCAACTATAAAAAAAATAAAAATTTAGCCAGTTTGACACATGGTAACAGTAACCAGGCAATGCCAAAGAACATGAAGCTTCTAGTCAAATAGTGGAGGAGAAGTTTAAGACGGTAAAGTGTGTGCATGTTTAATTCTATTACTGCACAAAGTTCCATTTTCGTGGATACAAACCCATGTGAATTTATCTCAGAAGAATAGTCGAGACTCTTCTGAAGAACTATTGACTTACCAAAAAATAAGTCAAATATCTCGAATTATATTTGAAGTAGGAATTGGGCCTCTAAAATCAATAACAGACCTTATCTAGGCCGGACATCGAGTACAATACCCAACAGCATTTGTTTATCCAATATCTAGTGATTGGTTGTGTTCTGACACTTTCTTCTGAATTCAAAGAAACACAGCTCACTTAAATGAGAGTAACGAACTACTTATCACTTGCTCAAAGGAATTCTGAAAATCTGATATTACAATTTATCTTCAAAATGATAAAAATATTTACACTTGAAAGAAAATCACAAAAAGATGAGTGTAACTTTTCTTGTTAACCTTGGGTACAGAAAATCAGTATTTGACGACAAACATGACTCTGGATTTTCTAATGGAACTTAAAATATAGTTTCAATTTCGTATGGCAAAGAGGTACCAACTTAATTCTTGGTAAATACCGAACTCATCGTAGATTTACAAAACTGTAATTGTCTAATTGACCCAACCTAGAGTTAACTCAAAGAATATCAAACCTCGTTTCTAACCCAATAATAAAAGAAACAAACTATCGTTTAATTCTTTTGTTAACCAAGATTTAGACCGAAACCCAACTAATCTCTAGAGAGCCAATATATATCGACGAGTAACTCCAGATTTTCTAAAAGAACTTAAGATATCGTTTCATTTTCGTCTAGCTAGACAGTACCAACTTAGTTCCCACTTACGATAGGTATACACCTAACCCAAGCCAGTCCCAACCGTACCACATAAAAGAAAAAGACTTGTACACGATCTCAATCATCTTTAGGTGTTTCCACGTTATGACGACAAAGCGGACAAGTGTTCCGATTAGACAACCAACTAGAGATACAATCTTTATGGTAATAATGGAAGCAAGGAAGCTCAGAGAGTCTCTCATTAGCAACAAACTCTTCTCTACAAATGGCACAAACAACCAAACCTCTCTCCATAAGTTCCTCCGCCGTCAATTCCACCACCGGAAGCTCTTCCACCGCATTCAACCGTTTTTGCGTCGTAGATGATGAATTGCCGAGAACTAAACCGAAGATTTCATCGTAAGATCCAAATGTCTCGATTTCATGGTTGTTACGTGAATCCAAGTAATGGAGGTAACGAAGGTATTCATCATCGATGAAAGTAGTGTTTGCTTCGAAATCTTCTTCGATTGGAATTGGGTCTATTTGGTTTTGGATATTGGTGGAATTTAAAGGAAGATGAAACTCATCAGCCATGGATTTTCTGTAGGAGATGATAGTAGAAGAATGTAAAGATTAGGTTTATGAATTGTGAATGTTTCGGCTAATATGATCCATGAGTGAGGACAAGAATTCAACACATGTCTTGCGTGTGAGCCTTATTTGTGGCCACGTCATTTAACTTGTACACCGACATATGAACTAAGTTTTTTTTGTCATTGTAAATTATGTTGGCCACAACTTGTTGGTACAATAACCAAACTCGATCCCTGATTGTATAAATGAACTAGCTTATTTGGACTTATCGTCTGCCACTAGACTAAAAGTCATTTGCGCATATGAACTAAGTTTAAACTTTGTTAAAAAATAAAAGTTTTTTTTCTTTCGAAAATCAATTAAAAGTTTAATAATCCAACAAAGAGCAAACTTTTGTAGGGAAATTGATATTTAAGAGATTACTAAAATTACATAAAAAGTCATAACTTAAGAAAAATAATTATTCTCTGGCAAAACAAAAAAAAGGTTTTATAATTAAACTTATAACCGTTTTCATAATTTAACATCTACAATTTATATAATCAAGAGTTTCATGCCGAACTTTTTTAATATAGTGATTAAAATTCTAGCTAAAGGTTTAGATTTTAGACAGTTAAAATTTGATTCTACCCCATTATATGTAAATCACATGATATTTAATAAAAAAAAAATAGAAATGAATCTGGAATTGTCGCTGAGAGAATAAATAAATAAAAAAAAAAAAAACAGCTTCACATTTATGGGCTTTACAGACCTTTAGAATGTTTATTCTTCGTAAGCCTTAAGCCTATAATTTTTTAAACTACTCAGCCCATTTCTATAGGAAGTAAATTTCTATAAAACTACGACAAGAATATATTAATTCTAAACCGAAAGATACTTGTGGGTTTTGTATGGAAAGAGTGTTTTTTTACATAATCCCTACATATTTATTTTGTTTAATTTAAAATGTTCATTGGAAAGAATTGTTGTTTTGAGATTTTTGTTATAGAATTTAAGATATAAATTTTTGGTTGTACATTTTTCTCGCCGTAAATATTTTAGTTACATATTGTTTGTTTAGAAATTTATTTTTGTAAAATTCATAAATTTGATTCTGAATTTTAAATTTTCATAATAAATATATTAATAAATAAAATTTGCTTTTTTAGAGCGTAACAGAAATCAAAACAGACTTACAATTTTAGAATGTAATTAGTTTAATTTCAGTGTTCTAAATCTGTAAGAATTTCGATATATCCATAACAGTGACAAATTCCACAATTTGATGAAAATTGCGGAAAACACAACCATTTAAGAATCGTTTGTTTACAGAATATATTTAATTTACATTTTCAACATTGGACGTGGAAACCCGTTCAAGTTTCTATTATGTTCAATATATGAATATATACATGACGTTATTCAAGACTTAAACCATAATGCTTTTTCTTTTTAAAATTTACTTAAACTATAATACTTTCTCAATAATTAAATATATGGCTCTAATTTGCCTTACTGTCTATATATATCTGACTAGGTCTACAAATTAACTAATGGGCTCGAGGATGACTCATGATGATTGATATCATTAATACTTTACTTGATTTAATACACATTATTTAAAGGTATGACACTTTGATTACCACTTAAAGCCAAAACTTTGTTAATTAATTAATGGTGTGAGGCCACAATTAATTACAAGTTGCTTCCTATAAGTGTTTCGTGCCACATATTATTATGAAATAACATAACAAACTGATTTTCAATTCAGTTTGATTACTTCTGTATATATATATATATTACTAATACTTAATTTATAGATCGTGACTGATTATAAAAAGAATACAACAAAAATGAGATGCTAGTACACTTTGAATCTTTATGTTTAGTACAATTATGTATGTTCTTAAAAGATCACAAAACAAAGTTTAAAGAATTTGTGTTGTGTCGTTTAAACACACACCTTAATACAAGACACAAGAGTATAATCCTAAAACAAAAGCGGAAACATACGTAAAGAAACATTCACAGAACAGGTTTTCTTTAAAAGAAAAAAAAAGATTCACAAAAATGTAAATATGTACACAATATTTACTTGAGAGAATCTAATATAAGGAGGTAAGATATCAAGTAATCCAAATTTAGTGTCTTCAAGTTAGGCCAAATATTTCTCAAAAAGAATATGGATTTTCAAAATCCATTGACTCATATTCTTTCAAAGCTATTAAGCTAGAACAATCAAGATTTAAAAAATTTAAATTAAATTAAAAATGATTATCCTCATATTTTTTTCAGAATGATGTAAATTAAAAATGAAAGGAGGTTTTAATTCAATGGTTACCTTCAAATCTTTGCTCAAAAGGAATATTTCAAATATATTCTATTTTTCTTTTTTTTTCTTTTTTAAAATCACTCTCTAACTTTTATAGTAAACAAATATTATCTATTTATTTAATTATTAAAAATAGATTATAGAATTATAATTTTATTTAAAATATTTTGAACATATAAAAAATAAATAGTATTATTTTATGTTTATTTACGCATAAACTAAAAATATAAAAAACTAAGGGCCAAAATGCAAATAAAAAAAGTGATTTATTCAAATACTTTTAATTTTTTTCAAAAAAATTTATCATTTTGCTCTCTTTTGAGATATGTAAACAAAAACGTAATTATAAAAATGTCAGTAATGAATTGTGTCATGTCATCATGCACCATCCGCGTAGATCTACTGCCACGTCAACAGTTGCTCAACCAAACTCCACAAAAGTCAACCATACCATAATTCATCTTTAGAAATCATTGTCGAATAAAAACATACTAACTTTCTGTAACTAGGAAGTCATTTTGATGGAGATTCAATATTTGAGGTTTTTAAGTTTGGTAGATTTTAGTAGACTTTGGACCCTTTGTAGTAGAGTTTGGTGGAGTTTGCGACGGTAGTGTAGTAGAGTTTGGTAGAGTTATGTGATAAAATTTGGTTGAGCTTGTCCACTGCGTAGTAGAGTTTTATTTGATAGTGTGGTAGAGTTTGGTGGAGTTAGCAACGCTAGTGTAGTAGAGTTTGGTAGAGTTATATGGTAGAGTTTGGTTAACCTCGTCCACTGTGTGATATAGTTTGATAGAGTATTATTTGATAGTGTGGTAGAGTTTGGTAGAGTTAGTTACATTATTGTAGTAGAGTTTGGCAGAGATGGATCATTTAACCTAGTTTGTAATAATGATTTTATCCCTTAATTATTGCATCACCTACCTTTTTTCTTGTTGACTCAGTGCAGCCAAACACCATTGAAACACAAATCACCATTGTTGTTTTACCTCATTCCTTATCTTTTGAGCTTCTTTTGCTTGGTTTTGGATTTATTTATCAAATCACTTTAGTTTGTGGGAGTTAAAAATTTGACCAAAATCATTGGTTCTTTCTAGTAGATACTTCTCATGATTGTAAAATCATGGAATTGAGTGAAGATGCGTGTTATGATGAGTTTCTGAGGATGGTGCATGAAGATTTTAATCTAAATCAACAAATCTACAAGGTAAAACTGAGTTACATATCAAATGAACTCATGCATGCACTACCACAAGATACACTTCCTATTTTCATAACCAATGAGAGACAATTGCGTGGGTATGTGCAACAATTTTAAAAAGAGTCAAATTGTCTTTGTGTGGAGATTTTTCAAGGAGATTTCATGTTCTTGTGAAAAATATATAAGATTAAAGCCTCAATGCAAGCATTCCTTTCAACAATTTGATTTAACATTTGGTAAAGTTAATTCAACGTGTGGTGAAATTACTTAAACGTGTGGTAGAGTTAGGCAGACTTTCAAATAAGAAGAGAAACATGTTGACTACGATGAGGAAGCAGAAATGAGATTCGACTACTGCGATGATGTAGATGGTGCAAGCTCTAGGGATGAAGACTCCATAAGTCATATGAGGAAGTGCAAAGAAGAAGATAGAAAAAATCTTCCTCCTAAGAAAAGAGAATCGACATTAAATGATGAGTAATTAGACATCAAAGTGAGGTTACTTCAATTAGTTGTTAAGAAATTTATCCCAAAAAGACGATCTTGAGTCAAAGTTGAAGATATATTTTGTTTTATATAGGTTTTACTTTGATATCATATCATCATTGTGGATGTTATTGGCTTTGAGATGTTTGGTTCCAAACTGCACCTGGAGAGTTCGTGTTTTACGCCATGATCCTGAGAATTTGTATTTTTATATTCGGATATATTATGGAGAAGACACTTGCTCAGTTACAGATACATTATCTCGGGTACGTCAAACAACACCTGATATTCTTGGTCATTTATATTTGGATTTTGTTGGTAGTGTTGGGCCTTATGTTCTTCTCACTCATGTTGCTCAATCACTAAACAAGCGTTTCAGTTTGAAGGTACAATTCCTTCATGGTAGACTTTGGCATAACTAAACTAGCGCGTGGTAGACTTTGTTAGATTTTAGTAGACTTTAGTATACTTTGGTAGACTTTTGGTAGAGTTTAATTGAGTTTGGTATAAACGCATGGTAAATTTGGTAGAGTTTTGTTGAGTTTTAGCTTTGCCTTTTTGTGTGAACTTTGTACAGATAAAGTACAGGATGACACATCATACTTTAAGGGAAGTCCGAGCTCTAGTTACATGAACTTTAGATAATAGTTTTGACGAGCTTCCCTCGTATTTGTATAGGATTAGAGAAGTAAATCTGGGAAACTTATCAAGGTGGAAGTAGATGGAGATGATAGGTTCATGTTTCCATTCCTTGCATTTGATGAAAGCATCATAGAGTTTCTGTATATGAGGAAAATAGTTGTTGTGGATGGAACATTTTTACAAAGATAATATAAAGGGACTCTTCTCACGGCAACAATGCAAGACGAGAATTTCAACATTTTTCTTATGGTTTTTGGTGTGGTTGATACCGAAAATGACGAATCTTGGGAATTGTTTTTTAGATAACTCAATCGCGTCATTCCTGACAATCAAGAATTGGCCATCATTTCAAATATGCATTTGTTTGTTTGAGTGCTCATTAGAGGCAAAACACCCAAGTTTTTGGTACATTAGAAATTTAGAATTATGATTATATAATCTCAACTAGCCGATTTAGTAGACAAGTTTTTACATAATACATACAACAAGATTTGATATCTGTTTATGCAAATGCGATTGCCTTTAATAGACTTACCGCCTACTAGTAGAGTAAATGTTATGTATAAATTTTTTTTATTTTATTTGGCAAATTATGTATAGTTTGTATCTTATTTGACCATTTTTCCATATTAAATTTGCAAAATCTGTATCTAGTTTGATAATATGATAAAATTTGTATTTTCTTGTATAATTAAACATCATTAATAATTGTTTACTCATTATTCATGTGGAAGGAACATATGATAATTTAAAAATAATATTTTAGAAAATACCATAACGAGTTTTTAAATTAGCAAAACACTATCATAAGTCTTTTTAACCAAAAAATGCCACTTCTGATGGCATGAGGGGCATAATGTTAACGATTTTGTCTTTATTACAATACGCACAAGATTAGATTATACACATAAAACAAGGATATTTGCATAAAGACATAAATATTTCTTCGAGGACATACATAAAATAGCAACGTTCGCATAAAGTCATGTACATACACGATTTCCAAAATTGTGGTAGTTGTGCTCTGATTAATGATCTCGTCTTCTTTATTTGCTTTGATAATTTTCTAATACTCAAAGATGGTTTTCTTTGCTCTAAACTTGTGGTTGTGAGAAACATTGATGATGGTGATGACTTCTTCTTCTCTCATCGATTCCTGCTCGGTTCACGCTTCACTCAGTTATTAACTCATTTTAGCTCCGGTCTTTATCATCTCAAACTTTGTTTCACTTTTGTCTTCTTTATTGGATTGATGATTGAGGAAGAAAGGAAAAAGAAAGACAAGGGCAAATTCGTTTTTCCGAAAAAGCTATTGTGACATTTTTCACAATTTTATCTTTTAAAATTATAAGCCGAATGATCAAATTTGTGATTTAAGAATTTTAGAATTATGTAAAGTGATCTAAATAAACTCTTCAGTATTTTGAAGTCTTTAAGATAAATGAAAAACGCCGGGCACTCATTTCAGTGAGATACTAATTTTAGAATATCGACATAATCTTTCATTAATTCAATTTCTAAGATATCAGGAAAGAATAAACACTTTATTGTCTATAACATCGCTTCAACTTTCGTTAGAAAATTTGTATTTATTTTGTCAAATTCTTGAATTTTTTCTTTTTTTTTCTCGGTTTTCCCATAATAAAAGTCTCTTTCACTTTTAAATGCACTTCGACTATAGTGTAATCAATTCACTGACCTTAAAACGCCGCGTCGAGTCGCTGTGAAATACAATCAGCACCACCTAAGGTCAAATAAGTCGTCAGCGTAATACAGTGAATTTGACAAATTTATTAAATTTAATTAACCTAAGCTGATTACTCACGTTTCTATCATCCAATACAAAAACAAAATCAGATTTTTTATTTCATTTTTAGTAGTTGGAGTTACGTACAAAAACATAATTTCCATCGTCAGCAAGATAAAATCGTGAGGCCTATAATTGCCCTTGATCTCCAAATCCCCTTCTCCTCAAATTCTTCTTATTGGGAGATAAAAATCTTCTCTCTAATCTCTTAACTGTTTAAGAAGTTTCCCTAATTGTTCATCTAGGGTTACTACTCTGGTGTCTGATTATAGCGCCAATTTTCTGTCTGAAAAACCATAATCAATCAAAATCCGACACGAATTCAAGTGGGTTTCGATCAGTTTTAGTACTTTGGAATCCTACTTGTCTAAATCTGTAAGTTTTTAATCAAATTTCAACATTTCGTCAAATTCTGTCGAAATCCATTTTTCAAACCTCGGTTTCGATCAATTTTTGTGTGTTTTGATTCCTACTTGTCTAGTTGTAAGTTTGTAGTATCAAATTTCAAGTCTTTGTCCAAATTCCAAAATTCGTCAAACTTAAATCGAAATCCTTTTCTGAAACCATTTTCGATTAAAAATCCAACGGTTTGGTCAATTTTAGGGTTTTCTGAGTCGTACTTATCTAATAAGGTGAACTAAGATTTCGTCTCTGCTCAGTATCGTTTCTTAAATTCAAGTTCTTCAAATTGTGTTTGAAGGTTCGTCCCTTCAATTATTGTACAAAAGTTTTCATTTTAAAATGATGGCTAAGATATATTTAATCATTTTTGACAGCTTGCAAATCGGATTCGGAATCAGAATTTGAATCTTTGAGTGAACTGAAGAAGATGACGATTGAAGATGTTACTCCAATTCCAAAGAGGAACAGTTCTTCTTCTGATGAATTTGTTGCTCCGTTATTGCCGAAATCAGAGGGAGACGAAGTTGCTTATGATGAATTCAACGGAGCTTCGTTTAGTGGCGCGGTTTTCAATCTAGCAACAACTATAATCGGTGCTGGAATCATGGCTTTGCCTGCTACAATGAAAATTCTAGGACTTGTACTTGGAATCACCATGATTGTTGTTATGGCCTTCTTGACTGATGCATCGATTGAGTTCTTGCTTAGGTTTAGTAAAGTTGGGAAAAATCGATCTTATGGTGGCTTAATGGGCGGTTCCTTTGGTAACCCTGGAAGGATTTTGCTTCAAGTCGCTGTTTTTATCAACAACATCGGGGTTTTGATAGTTTACATGATCATCATTGGTATTGTAATCATCATCTTTCGAGATTCTGATAATCTGCTGTGTGTTACTGTGTTGTTGACTCTTGTTTTTCTTTTTGTGCATGAAGGTGATGTGTTGGCTGGAAAGACAGAAGATGGAATCCACCATTATGGTGTTCTTGAAGGATGGTTTGGTCACTATTGGTGGAACGGAAGAACTGCGATTCTTCTCATCACAACTCTTGGTGTGTTTGCTCCATTAGCTTGCTTCAAGCGAATTGGTTAGTACATTTTCTAACAGTAATTGTATTTTCTACTTTTTGTCGTAGAGACTCGGTGGAATGAGATGGAGACTGAATTTTTAAGTCTGTTTCTGATATATGAGTATGATTTCTTTGCAGATTCTTTGAGATTTACATCTGCTTTATCGGTGGCTCTGGCTGTTGTGTTTCTCATCATCACTGTGGGAATTTCAATCATGAAATTAATTAGTGGGGGTGTGCCAATGCCAAGATTGCTACCAGATGTTAGCGACTTAACATCCTTCTGGAATCTGTTTACAGTTGTTCCTGTTCTTGTCACTGCTTTCATTTGTCATTACAATGGTCTCTCTC